>CM052146.1:434569-470469 GCA_028454255.1 Halictus ligatus | reverse complement strand
AATATACAAAATGTATGAAAATATAATTTCGACATTTTTGCAAGCTTCCCAGAAAACTGTAGGCCGTTCGGTATTTGAAATACGATTTATACGCCACAAATGAGAACGAATATCCAGTTGCACAAGTTTGATTGATATTTAATTAACCTTCGTAGGTGTAGGAATATGTTCGGAGACCGATATCGTTTCTCCGAAGGAAACACGCGAACGCGTTCGCACGCGTCCGAGTTCCGGTGGTGTGCGTCGATGGTGTCCCGCAAGGTCGGTCTACTTCCGGTCCCCCGGAAACGGCGATCGATCTTCCTGTTGGAAGGCGAGGATTCTCACGCGTTTTGTTTACAACCGGTCCGGGCGAAGGTAGGAAACGGTACCGAACGAGGACGCGCCCAACCGGGGTCGTTCTAACTGGATGCGTTAATGATGCATTGATTGCGCGTTTAGAGGACGACATAGCTGGCACACGTGCAGACGTCTGCCTACAGTAGAGTAGCATGGGTTCCTCTAACGGGAACCGTGGTCAGGTGGAGCCAGGTTAGAAATCAGTGGAAACCTTTATGCGAACAAATCGGTCGAGGAGCCGCGACAGGCAGAGACGGTCACGAGTAGCCATAATTATAGGAAGATCGAGCGTGGCGCGGCTGTGTGCTGGTGGCTCTGTTCTCGTCGAAGTTAGTAGAGGCCGCGACGACGGTGGCTATAACTATGGCTGCGACGCCGACGGTAAGGTCAAGGCCCTCTGCAACCGCCCTACCCAACTCCCGTGTACCTTCGTGGTCACGTGACGCGGCTCAAGGTCTTTTCTCCCTACCCTAACCGGGCGGCCACGCCATGCCACGGCAAGGCAAGCCGCGGTACGCCGAGCCACGCCGCGCCACGCCATGCATCTCACAGCCGCGATGCACGCACGCGTATCGCTCTTTTTCGTCTGTGTTCGGGTCGAGCCGCGAGAAGAGCGAAAGACTTCCTGAATCATTTTCGTGTACGAATTTCTCCCGTGTGATTCATTGCCAGCCGTTAGGGGACACGTCGGAATGAATCACACCCAGGGAATAGTAGTCGAGGGTCAACGACCAACCACGCGTTCTCGGATCTTTGAAGACGACCACGGGGACGAGCGGTTACGCGACGATGATTAGACGAATTTGAAATTCCAACCGAAACGAGTTCGCCGCGAAAAGAATCGACTGATATCGCCGGTGCTCTACTGGCCAATAGCGTGGGAAGCTCTCGTCGATATCTAGCTCTGGCATTCCGTTCTCGTTGGGAGACGTGCGAACCCAGAGAGACGGCAGACGTTTCTGTAAACTCGTTCGAATCATCGATTCGGTTTTTTCACGCTTCTCCCAGCCCGATCGGAATCCGATGACGCGCGCTCGGAACACGCGAGTCGCGCGTTTCGAAATTAGTCCGGATCCCCGAGTATTTTCAGCGGAGATCCTGGATATTCCCCTCGACCGTTACGACGGATTTTCTAGCGGACTGTCGCCCGATGCTACTATAGCTTCGAGCCTTGATAGAAGGTGTAGGCCTGGCAGGTGACGCGGAAGAGGGATCGATGACCTTAGAGCGTACACGCCGGCTTTATTTTGAGCGGGTCGTCGTCTACAGGGTGACCCAGGAACCACCGACCGGCTCTCAGGGTTCAAGACAATGCTAAAAATTCCATTGATCGAAGTGCGAGGTCTAAACAAATTTTTGGTCGTGAAATTTTAGTAATGTAATGCACATTCACTTACTTATTTTCAGCAAATTGGTAATCAGAACAAGAATAAATGTTTCGGGCTTGATTTTATTGTTGCATTTTGTTATGTGTAGCTATTACACGATGATATTTGAATGCAAAATTCAAAATATATAATTTGAGTAAATGTTGGAAAAAAGATTGAGAAATTGTGAGAACTTTTTATAAAATTTTGCGTATCTTGTTGTGATATAAAGTAACATATGTTCGATAAAGTTCTAGAAGAACTAGAAAAATATTCATCCTTATACCGCGGACTTTTTTCGAAATAAAAATTGTCTAAATTGGTTGTAGGCAACAACAGTTTTATTTAAAAATGTATTTCTTCTTTTCATAATTTATTTACGACAACAATATGAACAATAGATTAGAACAACCTTACATTGGAACAATACTCTTAGATTCTTCCAATATAAGTTATTTTCATTGCTGATAAATACAACGAATATTGATAAATTCCAATAACTAATGTTGGGAATCTTGATCGGAATCAAATAAACCGATGATCTGTATAGGTATTATCTATACAACAGACATATTTTGGCAATCTCCATGTGCAACAATTGTCAACAATAACTTAGAAACTGTAACGTGAAACGTAAACAGTTGATCCAATCGTTAAATAGCAGTCCTGCAGGTGGGAAGTGGAAAAGCTATAGCAACACACGTAGAAATGAGCGACGAACAGAATGAGCCCCGAGTCTCTCACTTATGGAGCAACCATCGTACTTCTAATTTGTGTTTTACAAAAATTTTAAAATAAACGATTACAAAGTATTCTCATTACATGTTGTTCTTTTCGTTTTTTCGTTTCCTGTAGATTTTGGAACGAAGAATTGCTGCTATTTATTTGTAGACTGAAAATATTAAATGTTAAATTTATAAACGAAATTGTATTTTATGTAAATAAACTTTAGTATAAGTTATTCGTTTTTTGTACACCGTTGATCAGATAACTTATCAACAATTTATCGATTCGAGAGATAGTAGCACACTTTTATTAGGCAATACGTACCAGCTTTTAGCCATTGTTAATTTAATTTTAAATTAATACTTTCCATCTTCTGTAGAATTCTAGATTTCATATTACCCTTTGTTGCGTATAAAATAAAACCTAAATAGGATTTTTCATGTTAGTTAAATTATAGTGTTAACAATGAATGATTTCCAAATATTATTTAAATGTAAATAAAATTTATATTATAACAAAATTATATTGTGCCAAAGTAAAAATTTGATAGTGTCCGAATGTTGAGGTTACTCATTGCACATAAGACTAAAAAAATTTGATTAGTATCATAAAGATAAAGAGTCGATATGTCTTTTCAAGTGACATAAGCCCTCTTCGTTTCAGTAGAAGGCAAAATACAATTTTAACTACGGACAGGTATATATTACAGTAGAACATTTACATTATTTAACTTTCAATATAAAAAGAAAAACAGCCTAGAAAAATTCCAAATAATTTGTGTTCTTCAAAAAGAAGAATGATAAAATTTGTTTCTTTAATGAAAAATTCGTGAAAGTCGATATCTTTTATTGAAATGAAAAAGAGCCCCCTCCCCTTGAAGGACCATTATGCAATTGCTGTTCGGTAAAGTGTTAATTATCAAATGAAACGCGTTTCATGGAAAGAGCCGTGTACCGGGCATGCACACACTTTCTAAAGGTATACATATACATATTACCGAAGGATAGAGCGTAACGGACAGACGTTTGACTTTACTGTAAAGCACAGCCCCGAACGAAGCGACGCGACGGGTTGACCGTACTTCGCGTACCACGGAACGGTATCTCGAACTCAGAAGTGCAATTCAGTGCAATTCACTAAAGAGAAGTCGCCAGGCGGTGGTCACGCGAGCAGCTCTCTTTTTATCGCAATGATTATTGTTCTATCAACCGCGGATAGCCTCATTACTCCCTTGTTTTTCCTCTCGATCGAGAACAAAATCGTCGAGTCACGTGACGCGAGAAAAGTTCGACGCGGTGTACGTACGTACAGTATTATCTCCGAACTGTCGCAAAGGCCTCTATCGTAGATGTCAACATTCCCATTCCATCCCCACCACTGATGATCCCGCTCGGGAAACACGCTTGAGAACTGAGCGAAGGTTAGGGTGGACTTTGATTACTCTTGACGAGCAAAAATTTTCAAATTTATCTCGGGACACCCCCTACGATTATGACAGAGGCTAAAAAATAATCTATGCAAATTTTTACCCGTGGCCTCGTCGCATTTGAATATTTTTCTTTTTTTTTTGAACTTGGTTTTCTCCATTGTAGTACATCGTAAACATATATAACATTTAATTTGTTTTTCCACGCTCTGCGACTGTAAGGACAGAAAATACAAGGTCACCGTAAAAAAGTCGCTTCTATGAAATCTTAAAAATTGCCTTTGAAACAGAAATGTTTTCTTTTAGATTGTATTTACTTCGTGGAACAGTACAATTTTCGTTTGACACATTTTGTCATATATTAATTAATGACAAATATATTCGCAATATTTACAAAGATATTTACAATTATTTATGTATACGATATACTATATATTTCATATACACACTTCTATTTTAGAATCGAAAAGAAATATTTAGACAGGGAAAAGTGAAAACATCTTTATGATTTCAAATAATCCTTTTAAAGAGTTCGTTAAAATATTTTAAATATCTTTTGATATTCTTGTACTCTGTTGTTGTTTATTTTGGTTTATAGGAAATTGGTAACACAGATATTTACTAGATTATGTTCCCCTTTCTGTGACTATGAAATATCTTGAGTAATTATGTTTCTGTTATAGTACTGAATTCCTAATGAAAGGGATTATCATCGTCGGTGCTTAAAAAGGGATGATCTCAAAAAAGTCAAGGTGACTTTCAGATCTTACAAAAAAAACCAACATAAAAACAAATACTTTCATGGCATTGTACCATTCGTCCTTAAGATATTCGACGTATCTTTAAAAACAAACAGCAAAGATGTTTGAGGTGCAAAGGTTAGGTGACTCACCCTGTATATGGGAAAACATTTTTTTAATTCTTTCGAATCTGAAGAATCCAATTCGAATTTCATATAATTCGTAGTTGAATCTTCCAATGCGTTTTTCTCGAAACTTTTGCCACGAAATGCAGTGAAAGTAAGAATTACATTTTTAAGGACAAGAAGGCATAGACAATAATTTTTTATTATTTCAGTTTAATGAAACAATTAATGTGGCGGCAGAATCTGTCCACTGTAGCCACGCCCTGATTGGTTCGTGTTTTTCATTTATAACTCCTTAGCAAAGCTGGGGAGTACATTTTTCTGAAAGAAAGAGTTACTTCAAATGACCTTAGGAACCGTCCCTTTCAAGCAAGTATAATATTTTTTGAACGCCCTGTATATTAGTGGCCTTGTGAAGGCGTATTCAGAGTTTCCCATTTGAAGTATATCATTCGAATATCTCCGAAATTATCAATGATATCGATAAATTATTCGTTTTATTAGTTTAAAAGGTATTTGAGATCAATACTTGAGGAATCAAGTATTCCTCCAGAATTCTGAAAATATGTATACATTCTATAAAATCCGCCGATGCACTTCCGTAAACAGCCGCACTACAGAATAGGTGCAGCTTGTTAAAGCATGCGAAATTTTCTTTTACAATTTTCTTCCATCTTCGTTAACAACCCAGCTATAATTTGGCCCAGTTACTAAATACACCTTGTGCAGGAGAATCGGAAATGTGAAATATGACAGCGACTAAAGCAGGTCCGCTACGTAACCTTGCCGATGCGATGAGAGGAAACGGTAAACCAGAAATGAAACGATTCCTTTTCCTCGAGTATCAAATTAAATGAACCATCGTGTATGGCAGTTTCTATATCGAGATATTATCATAATCACGGGTGTAGAAACTGGTAGGCTGTATCGAAAAATTTTCAAGTCCGATAACGGTAAATAATGGCAAGTCCGCTGCTCTTCTAGTTTCGACGTGGCACACGTCCATTTACTTACGTACAAATCATATTTTAAATGCCGAATAGTTTATGGTTTCCTGGGAAGCTTGCGAAAATGTCGAAATTATATATTTTCATGAAGTTTGTACCTTCTGTTCTAAAGTCTCGGTAATGTTTTCGTTAATTTCGAGAATTTAAGGACATACTCGCTTCGACAATTACTTACGTACCTTGTCAGTATCTGCTGACAACATTTGAGACAATTAGAGGTGTTAAGGAATGAAGGAGACACCAGCTCAACGACGCAGAGTCGTTGATTTTCATCTTTTTCGTGGTCAACAAATAAATAATGATTAAAATCTTACAAATAAGTTACACTTATTAATATATAATTACGTTCATTAAGTAATATATATTCATTGTGGTACTTTAAAGTGTTGTGTGTAGTGTCTTATGCAGTACTAGTACAGGTTGCATATCTAGAACTTACAAGGGACACTTTGCAGGTGGAACACGCTGATTTTAATGAGATTTTTGAACGGTAATACGTACTTTAATATGTACAGCATTTCCTCTGGCTATTTTAAAAATAACAATATTTATAATTATAGTTTCGGATGTTGTTAAAAGTTTATGTTATCTGTTGTAAAACACATGTAAGTAGTTCTATCTGCCATACGAGATCAGAGAATATTATAGATGTAACAACTATTGTTAAACGACAGAAACAAAAAAATCGAAAATCATGTAATCCTTATTTTGGCTAATAGATTACACATACTAGTTTATATTTACATAAAAATGGTTAAACAATTAATAAGAAATATTGTCTCATGTCATTAAATTCGTCGAAACACACAACTTAAAAACAATTTATTACTTTACGCTCTCTAGTTTACGAGATATTTCAAAAAATATGGTTCTTACCCTCAACTTTGAGGATTTCTTCACCCTCTGGATATGTCAAATATTTTCCAACAAACTATATCGTCCAATAATCTCATTAAACTCGGCGTGCTATGTCTGGAAACTGTCCCTTGTTAATGACTAGTAGACATGAACAAATTTGACCTTACTACGTTGTTTCTATTTTGTATGAAACATTTTTGGACAAATTATTAACCCTTTGCATTCGGAACCATTGATTCCAGACCATTGAAAATAAATGTAAAATCGTATGATTCTTGAAATCTATGGAACTCTGTGTTAACACAGAGTATACGGATAATGATTTTTTCAAAAAATGGTTTCACCGGTTCAATTTTGCTCCTCGCTGTAAGTATGTAGCTGCCACTGTGTACTATATCTACACGAAATGTACCGGGTTCAACGTGGAATCTTTCGTTCTCTGTTTCACCTGGAAGATACAGGCACAGGGTTTTCCTTTCACCGGGACTAGCGCGAGTTCGAGCGTACCGAAACGCGCGTTCGTTTAATATCCGTGGAACACGTAACACGGCTCTCGGATGATACTTTTAAGTACATACAACATTAACTATAACTCATAGAACGTATCGATCACGCGGCGGTTTTCCGTTCGGTCGATTTTCACGATGAGAATGTTCGCTCGGACGGTTAGTATAGAACCGAGCGATTCGAAGAATGGGAACGACATCTAGACGAAGTAGGCGACCCGGCGAGCATTTATTAATGATTACGTAAAAATGTTCGAGAATGTTGATTTTTCATCGGCCGGACACGACAGCTTGCAAGAGGCAGCCCCGTACGTACGTGCTGATCTTGGATACTCAGCGGTCTGGTCTGGTCTGGGTGTCAATTAAAATTATTATACCCGGTCGAGGGGCATTTTTGAGCAGCAGAAGAAAACCGGTTCAGTTCTCTGGACCGGCTGCAACAGCCAGTTACCGTCTCGCATACACACCGGCGGATTTTGTTTTCGCCTGCCTCAACGCGATCGCAATGGATTGGCTTGCCCAGTCGAATAAAAGTAACATTCGCGATCGAGAAACGGTGAATCGATAGCGCTGCTCTGCTGTCCATTTTAACGCGGCAAACGAACTCCGAACGTTGCTCGCGTCGATCTCGCATCGATCTCGAGGATAAACCGGGCGAGACCTAGCGTGATCATGCATGCGATCGGAATCGCTCGAAAAACGATTAAATTATATCGTTCGAGCTGCCATCAATAATATCTCACACCACGCGTCTTAATCGACCGTCAGCGATCTTTTCGGCTCGATGCCCGTGCAGAATGAGCGGTATGTTGTGCCAGAGCTTCGAAACTGTTATGATCAGACTGCACTGATCATAATGCAAAAGAAAATGTTAACGCACCATTTGCAGGGAGAGGGTGTTAGATAGAAATTCATTTCAGCTCATAAAGAGGGCAGCGGCGGATCTAGGCGTGGGCTTTATGGGCTGCAACCCAAGATCCCCTTCGCGGTTAAAAAAATAATAAACAATTTCGATTAAAAACTTAAGAAAAAATAAATTATGCAAACATTTTTGGTACCTCAGTTAATTTGGGTTAATCGGGTAGAATCCCAAACAGTGTTAGCCCCGGGCCCCCAAAATTAACGGTAAAAAAAAACATTTAATATTCATCGTCGACACTTCAAGCCTCATTGAACAGTAGAAACAAAGTTTACAAAATCATATATAAATTATAAGAGTATGCTAGCTCCTTTCGTATTGTTCTGAAATGATAAACTAAAAAACATTTTTATTCTGTATGACCGCAGCTTGTCGATGAACCTCAAAAACAAAAAATGGAAAAAAGTTATAAATTGACGCGTTGCTCCAGTCGAGCTGCTGCCAAGGTTTGCTGAATTTCTCATTGATATGTTATGTAAAGTTTGATGTAGGAACTTTCTAACTTATTGCTAGTTTTAATTATGACTGCTTTCTAGGTAGTCGAACATAAGAGATACATGTTTTTTTGTGAATACATTTGGCCTTACACTAGTTATGAATATATCGTATATAATTACTGGGACCACCAAGCTTTTTTCTTATATTTTTTCTATTTGTATTGCCAATACTAAGTAATATTCTAGTTTCGCCTTTTGCATGTTGTACCACTCAAAACTGCAATGTACTTTTTAGTGTTAAATGTATGTACATTACTGGTAAACACTTTAACGGAAGAAATATCTTAAAATTTTTATAATAAATACACAAAATCTGCAGTCTATTTACTGGACATATCATTTCAAGATACAAAGCCGATCTTTAAGCCCCTATCTTCAGTTTTTATTTTCAGAGATCTAATTCCACGTTTATATGAAGTTTATTTCAATATTAATTAATGTGATTGTTATGTATTCTTTTTATATGAGAGAAAGTGTGAAGGTGTTGACAATGCTATTATACAGATTGTCCCAAAGATGTTGTATTTCCTTGAAATGGGTGATTCCTGAGGTCATTTGTAGGAACTTTTTTCCTGTGCTAAAATATTATTGCTAAATTTATTATATACTAAATATTAGCATTATCCCTAACACTCGCAAGTCTAGAGTCCTCGAACCCATATTCTTCTCTACTCATTTCTACTAAAAAAATTGTTTCTCAAAAGAAGTTTTATAATATTTAAGTGTCTGATACTTTATGAACACATTGCATTTAGATGTATATTTATAAAATAGAAAATAGATGTATAATTCTCGTCTCTCAGAATGAATATTCACTTCTGACTGCATTGAATGCTTGACTGTAACTGAAAATACTGCATCGTTTCTTGCCAATCAGTTATCTAGTTAAATTCTTAGTTCTGGGATTGTTTGTTACTCTTTGAAGATAAAAGAAGCGTTTTTCCTTTCTATGAACTGTAACTTTTTGCCTATAGCAACGGGACTTCAAAATATTAAACTTAAATGTACAAACGACAATAAATAATTTTTTGAGGATTTTTCAGGCAAGAAAAATATTCCTAATTTAAAGTTTTCCAATCTATGGGTTCGAGGATCCACTCCCCCCGAATGCTAGGGTTAATTAATAACTAGACTTCGCATTTTATGCATTTATGACAAACATGAGAATGATAGACGAAAAAGTGATAAGAGTAGAGTAGTCAAAGCGTGTTATTTTCATTTATTGATCGAATATACAAACGTATTAATCGTGATGGAGCTTATTTCGAGCATTACTTGCATTAAAAATCTAAATGCAATCTCTTGCATTAAAATTTATGGAGAATATCTCTGTAACTATTAAGTTTTTCATCCCATACACCCTTATAGTTCTTTTATTCAAGATTTAATCTTTCCGTCATCTACGAGATTAAAATTTATCCTTTACAATAAAAAAAAAACTCAAAGTGCCTTTTCTCGATAGAATAGCAAATTAGAAAATTTATTCATGTACCAAACAGTGTACAAGTATTTAATTTACGTGGGACACTTAACTGAATTACTCTGTACGTCGGATTGGCTTCGCGCGGCCAAGTCAAATGGTGTGGAATCTTTGCTTTCACTATTACCTAGTCCGGAGTTCTCGTCACGAAAGTATTTTCGTAACGATCCGACTTGACTACGGTGAAATGCGCGTGTGTCTACAACTTCTCCCCTTCCTTCTCCGTGGCTTATCAGAATTTTTTTCTTTATATGCGATAGGGTAAAGTTTCCTGCGTTTCGTCACTTTTCTTCGTTTAGTATCATCATTGCATCGTCTCAACCTTTCAATTCGGTGCTTTGAAAATGTGTTGCAGACGTTGATCAAACTGTAATCTTCCATCTTTCTTTCCTAACGTTTTTTCAGTAAGGGTGGACTCGGTGCAATCATTGCTCGCAGTCATTGTCAGCAAGAAATTGCAATAATATAGCCGTAGATACTAATCCGAAATAAATAATTCATTTATCGTTATTTTTAGTTTAAGATTACAAACTAATTTACAAGTAAATTGATTGTTTTGTGTAATATTTAATGAATACAGTACTAGAATTTAAATAAGCCAATTCTAGACTTGTCCGGCAAGATTGAATTTGCCCAGGTTTCATACGATTTTCATGATAACATCTACTTAAAAAAAGAGATATATTAAAACATTTCTCGTGAGAACGTTTTGATAGTTTCACTAATGATGAAAGAAAAAATCATCCACCAGTCATTTTGACTAGTTCGGTAGTTCTAGAGTTAATGTAATGTGAATCCTCTCCAGTATATACAAGAATTTGTTAAAATCTTAGAAATGTTTCCTTTGCAGAACTAAATTGTTCATGAATGTCTATAATACCGAGGAAAAAGAAAACAATGCAATAAAGCAGAGCTGTTCAAGATGCTTATTAGTAGTGGGGCATATATAGAGTACATACTGTAATACATTTTCTTTAGCTCCTGTATCTTAAAATTAATGCACAAATTGTTTATTTTGCATAAAAATCCGCAATCTATTCGTAATTTTTCAGACACGTCGAATTGTCTCGACATATGTAAAAGAAATGTGTATAATGTTTGCGAAAAATTAATCCCCATTGACCATTAAACAATACTAATCTAGTGAGAATATTTTTTCTTTCTGTTTAATTATTTTTAATGAAAATGTGCCAGTATATTCGTAACAGTTTTCTAATTAAAATGGGACTAAACATGACACAATACGGAACACTTGTTCCGTGGACGATTCGGCACATTCTCGATTATTCGAAGCGATATCGAAATTTTCTACTATCCGAATACGTGAAAACAGTTGAATCTAAAGCGATCCGTACGCGACACGATACGCGATATGATTTACACATCACTAAAGATTTAATCTATCGCTGTAGCTAGATAACCGTTCTATTATTGGAACACTCATTAGACATAGCTCGTAGATTATTTAGCCTGATTTTCTACACAAAGACCTTTAGAATAACTCGCCCCCGTATTCCGGATCGGAGCCTTGGATTAAGCGATTTTCCAACGATATGTTAGAATGTACCCATGAAATATTTCTTCTAGAGTCGGTACAGGATCGTACGCAAGCGTGAGCGTGCATAGATCCTTTTCCATGAATACTCGCAACGTTCTATTACCCTGACGACATCCTGAATATACACGCGAAGTCCGATTGATTTTTCTGTTCCGAAGGACCATCGGTGCAACCGCTTCGAATTAATCACTTTAATTGTTTTGCGGCAAGTAGCGCAATACAAATGACCACTATCTAACTGTGTTCGTTGATGTACACCTGTGTTTACTCTCGACGCATTTACACGATCATAGACTCATAAATGATGGCACATATTGGCACACACTTTTAAATCAGAATACCTTTCTGATAAGTCGACCGAACGACTTCAATTTTTCTTCCACGCTAGATACAGTATTTTACTAGATGATATGTAATGAAAATTTTTTAAAAACTGCGTTTGGTCTGGATTACGAGAAAAATAGTACAAACGTAGTATTAACAACTACATAGTACACATTTACCGACATTTCATTTTTGTGAGTACATCGACTTTATGTAACATCCACATTCTTGATTACACAGATGAATAAGAATTGACTCGGGTATCCAATTCTTTTTTTTAGGAAAAAGAAATTTTAAAATTCGAGTTGCCCCTGAAATTGATACGACCATATTCTCTTATGTGTTCGTACTAAGAAAGAAAGAAATTATTTGGGAAATGCTTCAGAAAACGTCGAAATTGAAGGCTCAAAATTTTGCAAAGAATGTTTCTATAATTTCAGTGTAACTCTCTGTAGTTTTGGAAACCTCTATGCTTTGATTTCGCTGAAATTTTGAAATTAGGTTCTTTTTGGACAGAAACAATATTGGCGAGAATAATTTTTGGTCCGGGTTTTCAGAAAGTTTCTATACAAAATCTTAAAAATTTCACCCATTGTTGTCAATAAATCATTAACTTTGTATCTGCTTTCGCAGTTTCCTCGTTCCCATTATTTCGTAATATACAGATGTTCCTGAAATATTGATGGTTGTCGTCTACATCGCTATTTAAACTTTCTTGTGTTCGCCACTGTATTCAAAATTAATTGTACCTGCGTGGATGTTTGCGATGACAGAGATCAACCGGTTATCAAGACGGATCCCGTAGATCGAGAATTTGTGTTGTAACCGGACACGGTAAATTCAGATAAAAGTCGAGTTTCGGAAAGTCGACGGTGGGGCAGAAGGAAGAAAAGAAGAAGGTCGGCATTGAGTAGTAACGAACGATCGAGGAACGGCCGGGGCAGCATACGTCGAGAAAGGTTCATCAATATTCATAAGTCGCACTAGGCCTATCCGCGTCTCAAGGATTCAAGGAGTTTCCAGCAAGCACTCGTTCTTTCCCCGTCTCTCTCTCTCTCTCTCTCTCTCTCTCTCTCTCTCTTTCCTCCTCTCGTCCTTTTTCCTCTTTTTTCATCTAGGGTGTGGGACTGCACATAACACGGTCAGAGACATTCGCGCGACTTGCAATTCTCCGCGTAATGTGCACATGTGCTCACCTAGTTATTTACGTTGCATTCTACATGCACATTGTCATATCGCGTTAGCGTTTTCCTTTTACCGGCTATTCGACGCGAGCTGCACGGATGCAACATTGCATTCGACCAACTTATCCTATCGGGTTTGATTTAAGGCTAGTAGTGAAATATGACATTCCACGGACAATACACCGTTCGTTCTCATTATATAAGTACTGCCAACTAAATCACGCTGCATCGACGTGCAATATTCTCGAACGGTTCAATTTGATTTATTTATTCGACAGAAATATTCACTTGGAAACGCGTACTTTGTTGCAGGGCCGGACACATTTCCCTTGAAACAAGATGACCAATAATCATTTCAAATCATGAACTGTTTCAAATAGATTGGTATTTTTATTCGATAAATTACGTGGAAAAAACATATTTATTTTCTGTTTAATTGAAATGATTTTTTATTTCATATACTTAACTCGAATGAAATAACAAATAATTTAATGTAAAATGTTGAATTGAATTTATCAATTAACTGAATTGTATAACAGTAACTTCAACCGAGTTATATGCGTAATTAATTGATTTTTTACTTCAAATAATTGATTATTTTTACTTGCCAAATAAAGAAAGCAATTTTATGTCGTGTCTAATTCAAGTGAAATATGTTAAAATAGTTTTTTATTTTAGCTACTTGACAAGTCAAATAACAAATTATTCTACATAAAATGTTGAAGAAAATTAATTAATTAACTGAGCCGTATAATAGCAACTTTAACCGAATTATACGTGTGACACATTATTACAAATCTGTATTTCGGACTAAATAGAATTAGAGAGTATTGAAAATTTTATTTGAGAAAGTATTTGATCAAATAAATAATAAAACAACAAGTTATTTAAACTAAACGAATTTATAATTTTTAACATAACTCTTAACATACATGTTATACTTCTTCACTGTCAAACTAAATTCTGCTCTTCTTCTCTTAAATATTAGAATCACGCTCGCTTATGTCTACACACCGTGATCATTATTATTACCCTATCCCTCGACAAATAACGAAACAATCAAAATAAAGAATATTTGTCTGTTGGAATAAAAGAACACGTGACTATTTCAAAAAATTAATTTGCATAATGCGCAAGTCTGGTGTGGAGGAAGACTGTTTTAAAGTTCGCGCCAATTTCGGTACACGGTTTGTGCACGTTCGAGGAACGTTGGTTCATTCCTCTACGTAGCCAGGGACGGAGAGCGTGTTTGCATGTACGCACGATCGGGCTCGTGCATGCACGTGTAATGTATACATTCTGCGGTCGTGATAAGATCGAGAAGAAGCTTGCGCAATCTCGAGTAGCGATTACCACGGGAGGCAGTGTCGCGGACAGACGGACAGACCCGTCGCCGCCGCTGCCAACGGCTTTTACTTGCGTGTTGCCCTCCCAGTCCCAAGCGCACTAACAAGGCGAGAGTGCCAAGGTGTGGAGATCGCTTTTCGAATGACACGAGGTACAACTTCTACTCAGAGTCGCCAGATCCAAGACTTGTCCCCTCCATTTCAATTTCCCCTTCTACCGTGCTACTCCCCAACTTTTCGACACGTTTCGTCTCTGTCGTGCATACCCCGGTACTGGCAGAGAGAGAGGGTAACTTTTTCCCCTCAATTCTTGCTCCCTCCACTCATCTGGCGATACTAACTCATTCAGAGTCGCCAGATCAAGACTTATCCCTCCCATTCGAATTTCCCCTTCTACCGCAGTCCGGTCACGTGGCGCATTTCGTCTCTGTCGTGCATACTTCGATATTGGCAGAGAGAGGGTAACTTTTTCCCCTCGATTCGTGCTCCCTCCCCTCATCTGGCGATACTGCAGTTCCACTATGTATCTAATGTTACAAAACATTTCGCGCCACGCTCGTCAGAATAGCTTTTCGTTTCGAGAAATTCTACTCGAAAGTATCGCACGTTCCTGGTCACTGGGTTACAAGACAACGGAAACAACAGACGGTGACAACAGAAAGTGATTGTAGCTTAAATTGCTGTTTAAATTGTAAATTTTTCAACGACTCTGCTTGCGATGCAGCTTGCGTTTTATTCTTGTTTTCAATGTGTACCTTTGGCGAAGTTAAACTTTACCTCGAGAAACCAGAATGTTTTATTTTATTTTTTTTTAATAACTTTCACTTCTGTTTAAAGTCTTCATACGTTTTACTAGTAATTCTTTCGTTAGAAGTAGACAGTATACGCGATATTATCGATGACATCAAATTTTATCAACGAGTGACCAAGATTAAGTAATCGTAATCACGTATTAACGATAGTAACGCTACTATCCTTAACAGTAACCTCTGGTTTTGCCTTGACTAAGATACCGTAAAAGAGTAACTACTGCAAACGTAGAGTAACACAGGTTACGGAACGTTGTACACAGTATTAAAAAATAGAGGAAAGAATTACATCAAGAAGAGTATTCTGAAACAGAGATCTTTAGAGCCGCAATAAAAAGTCTCGTAGTCCCGGTTATACGGTGGATACATTTATCGGCATATCGGCCAATAAAATGGAAAAACTATCGGCGATAAAACCCGACTGTTATCAATCGAAGGTGACTAAAATTCTAGTCTGACGAATCACCAACTCATTTAAACGTTAATCAGTTCGCTGCAGTCTCGTATCGGTAATGAGTATCGGGCTTCAATGTCGCGTTAATCGCGTTATTACTCGTTGCGTACACATACACATATACCGCTATAGACTAACGCCCCATCCATTCGATCCCGTTTCCTTTTTTCTGTAACAGTCAGCCTCGAGCGAGCGATTTTCTCGCGCGCCCTCCACCTCTTCAATCTATTTTTCTCCCTCTCCGTTACCCGGGCTTTTTATTTCTCTTTCTCGAGCCAACTTCTACCCACCACTCTATCTCCCCTACTCTATCACTCGTGCTCTGTCTCGAGAGATTTTCGCGCTTTCTTTCCTCGATTATAAAACGGTTACGCTGGAAGCGTCGGTGTGTCGTGCTTACAACGGATTTAGCCGGCATTGCCTCCCAGGTAGAACACGTCGCGGAGACTTGCTCGGTTTGAAGTTCCTTGATCGAAGATAACGCGTCTACGAGCTAGATTCCACGTTCGACCTTCGATTCGATAACGCTAGGATAACGTTTAGACGAGAATGCACTTATCGCCCGTGGCGATTAACTTGAGGGCAGCTGGAAATTTGCGCGAACGTCGGTAAAAATATTGTATATCGTCGAGGGGTTTCGCCGATCGATCGGCACCTACAGTCACGATGAAAATCGACGGATATTTTAACAGAGTTTAGTAACAGGAAAAAGATTTCGACGAAAATTGAATTACCAACTTCTAGTTCAACGTATTGTCATGTTTCGTGCAAAAAATAGAAAATTTATTGAAACTAAGAAGCGACGGAAGTTAACTTCACGACCAAAATTGTAGATTTGAATTTCCCGTGTTTATTTGAACGTGTCGTTTGTGTTCGTTTCGATCTTTTGTTGGTAATTCGGTTCTTTCAACTTACAATTCGTGTACACGCCGACCAAGGTTTGCGAGGCGATTTCCACAAAAATAATTGAAAATCGAGGCAAACAACAACTGCAGAACGCAAACTTGTAATTCTGCATATGAAGAATGGAATGTCTTATAGAGGCATTGCGAAAACGTTTTACAGAGGGAAACTGTTGGAAGAACAAAGAGAAAATTAAGCCACAGGCGAAGCTAACGGCAAGTGACGAAAGATGGATAATTCAAAAAGTGAAAAAGAATCCAAATGAAAGTGCCCCAACACATTGAGGCGTACTATTTAAGCATTTATGTATTTATTTAAGCATTTTAGAATTTGAAAGACAGTGCACACAAATTAGGAATATTGATTCCTATATTATTTATAGGAATCATTTGTGTTTTATGTAACGAACCTAAGCATAAGTCTAGAGTGGCACAAGCATGACTATTGTATAATTGCCCCACTGTGACTCAAACACCGTCGCAATCACCGAGCTTAAAACGTAATAAAGAACGTTTTAAAAATCAATTAAAAGAAGTATTGCAGATGGCATGGATAAAGATTTAACCAAACTTTTTAGAAAAATTAGTAAAGTCAATGCCACGACGATTACAAGTTATAAACAACAAAGGCTATCCCATGAAATATTAAAATCGATTTCTTTCAATGTGATTATGTAATTGTGCGTCGTTTCGTATCTTGCACGATTTTGAAAGTGACGTCAGCTTCGGTCACATTTTTATAGTAAAAAACTAATTTATATTTCTTTAAACGCTAATAATAATTTCTATTTCTTTTACTAATATGATTTCTATTTTTTCAAGAATATGAAAACATGTTGAACTAAATGTTGGTGATGCAATTTTAAATGTCGGTACACGCTGTACGATTTTCTTTACTTCCTCTCGAGAAGAATGAACCGATGGCGAGGCTGGGTCTGAAATTATTCTAACCATAAAAATGTAAGCGAATTCGGATAAACTATGGTGAAACAGGTCCGGTATTCATACAAGTATAATAGCCTGTCGTGGATCGGCAGTGATCCTAGTTTCCCGTTTTGTGCGACTTTCAAACGTTCCACCACCGGCGACGGTTGATTCGTAAGACTATAAAATCGTCGAAAACTCTGCACGTTGCGGTGTAGAAGAGCGAAGAACAGAGGGAGAGAAGAAGGTAGGCCAGGGCGCGGTGGTTGTTTGACCGAGACGATAACTCGTCTTCGTGACTTAACGGGTTCACTTGGAACGCGAAACCGTCCATATGTAGCCGCCGCATCGCACCGCGCCGGATAGAAGAGAAAGAAGTCAAGTCGGCGGTGTGTGCGCGCGCGGGATCGAAGAAAATCTCCGGACGCAAGAATCTCGGCGTTGAGGAGCACTGATCTGCAGTGTATATCGTGTATTAGTCTGGACACGGTGGGGATGGTGGTGAAGGGTGCCGGAGGAGGACGCGGAGGGGCTCAAGGCCGGTCACGCTGTCAAGCAAGAAAGCCTGCGCGCCGAAATATCAACATGACTGTCCAACTCGGTTAGCCTCCGCTCGCTGCTCCGATTACCTCTCTCCGCGTTCTTCAACACGCGCGACTATGTATCTCCCGTCTGTCACGCGTCTACGGTGAAATTTGTAGAATCACCGGAATAACCCCGGGAAACGATCTCTTTATTCGCGGACGACAGCAAAGTGGACGGTCGAACGATTTAGAAAGAGCAGATAGCTTGGGGAGAGGAGTGGGAGAAATAGAAAGAGTGCGAGAGAGAGAGAGAGAGAGAGGAGATGGTAAAGTTTCGGACAGGTGGTAAAGGCGCAGAGGGTGACAGCTGATAGTCTGTGACTCTGGTTATCGGGGAAGGTTACGAAACTCGTTACCACGAGAAAGGCTGCGACACGGTCTCGCAGGACAGAAGCGGAATACTCGGGTGGGTGTGTGAGAGATCGAGCGTGTGAGCGAGTACCTCCGCGGCCGGGAAGGAGAACGAGAAAGAGAAAGAGAAAAGAAGAAGAAGGATACGCCGAGACAAAAAGGAGAGACGCCGAAAGCGGAGAAAGATTCGGGCCGATCACGAATCGAGCGGGTTCACCGAACGCCGCGAAATTCTTGGACGGGTCTCTGGTTTATCGCGGGGCATTAGGGAACCAGTCGCCGCTGATAAAGCAGAGAACGGTTTTCTATCGGCGAGAAATTCGTTCGGTGAAAAAGGAGTAAAAAAACCAAACGACGGAGACGGGGACCGAGAAGCGGTAGACGAAGAGAGAGGGGGGAGAGAGTGAGAGAGAGAGAGAGAGAGTAGGGTGAAAGGATGAAAGGAATGGAATGGAATGGAAAGGAAAGGAGACGGACGAGGAAAAGGAGGAGCGAGCGCGTCGAGGGGTCATCGGGAAACATAACCTCTGAACGCTCGACGTTCGACTGCCTCGAGAGACACGGGAACGTTTTTCGACGTTCACCTCGTTTCCGCTGTTATGCTTCCGCGTGTAGCCTGCCTTACCTTATGCTCGTCGTTCGTGGTAGCGATGTGGCCCGTGGTCTCGACACTTATCCGATCGTTTCGCGTTCGAGCGCAGCGTCCGAGACACGACGACACTCTTGACAGTTTTCCACGATGATGCGTGTCGGCGATAGTTTTTTCATTGGTGCACGAAGCCCAGCCGGACAGCCCGGATCACAACACTACCGACACTGAATACGCGACACTTGGGCAGACTCGTGATCGGGCGTCTTCGGACGAAGTAACAGGCACCCGAAAGAGCATGGCACACCTTCGCGTCACGTTACAACGAGTTACAACAAGCCACGGGCAGCTACAGGCACGGGCTACCTCGGACTCTCTGTCTCCGTCTCCGTCTCCGTCTCCGTCTCCGTCTCCGCTGTTGACTGGTGGCTACCTCACACCACAACCTCGTCTCGTACCTGTGTCTCTCTTTCTCTCTTTTTCTCTTTCTACGCTCGTGCACGGAGCCACTGCCGATAGTACAGTGCATCGCCACCAGATGGTCCATCCTGTCGCGCCTTCACTCTATCTCTACATATATGTATATCTATACATTGCCACTCGAAAGATTTCGCGCACCCTTCGCTATTTAAAAAACCCTCCTTTCGAAATCTTCGTGATTTTTGTTCCTGACCCACAGGGACTCGGGTACATTTCCATAAAATACCTGGATTTTTGCTCGAAAATTTTCATGTTACAGAACAGAGATCAGAGGACCGCGCTAGACGCTAGAATGGCCAGGAACAGGAACAAACTTGAGAATTTTGCGTAACATGTCGATTCTGTAAGCAATGCTGTTTCTTGATATACATGTAAAGTCATATTTTGCTTAACATTCGGTATAGATTCATTAGTTACCAATTAATATCATAATAACCACGCTACGAATTAAATGTTAATAAATACGACGAGTATGTAATTTACGAATAATGTAGCAATGTTTAATTAATCAGTGAAAACGATATTACTTATGGGTACCCCTAATACATATAGGGTGTCCCAGTTTTTTGGCAAAAATAAGAAAAAATGCCAGTTCGTTATCATTTTATATTATTAGTTATATAACTCCTTAATAAAACATTTAAGAGCATATGTTCATATAACATTTTTTTCTTATTTTTGTGTGTAGAACTCGTTGGCAAAGTTTGGCCGGAAAAACTGCAACACCCTGTATATAAGAAATATAAGTTTATATAATAACCTGTATATAAGTTTTTGTTTTAGGAAGTAATTTTGTAATAAGTCGAAGAATGTTGTCCAACGCGTTGAGAAAAGATGGTGTGCTGGAATAATCATAATCTAATATCAATTTCATTGCTAATTTTGATTCAAATGATGTTTTTTTTTTGTAATTTTCTCTATTCAATTAAAATTTGTAACTTCCGTTAAATTAAACGGTTTAATTATTTATTTCCGAGGGTGTAGCCATAATATATTAATTGCTTAAAATCACATTGGAAATGTTTTATTCTAAATGTTTGTTCTACGTTATTTTATCTTATGTTGTAGTTTTTGTTACAAAGTTTTAATTTATTAGATTGACCCCTCCCCCCTATGAAAGTAGTTTTATAAAGACTATTTATAGGAATTTCTAGTTTCTCGTTGTAGTAAATAAGTAAAAGCAGAAGTGGATTCTACAATCCCAAAAGCCCCAAATACTGTTCCGTTAATATTGATAATGTATAATTAACAGAGACATGAATTTTGTTGAGCTTATTGCGATTCTGGTCCACTGTGTGATTGATAGACCGAGGGCTTTATGCTAATTCGCGTGTCACCAGAATACTCCGGCAAATATCGGAACAAGGGAAAAATTTATTTTCCGGACCAATTGTGTCCGTATGCTAACAATAAAGTAGAAACGTTATTCATGCTTGAAAATGTATTTCCTTGAATTTGACAAATTTGCAGGTGTTACAAGCACAGAAATCTTTACATTCTATTTGTGGCGTTACTGATATATGTATGTTGATGCTGGAAAAATCGAATTTTCCTTAAGGGGTTATATACCTTTCAACAGTTGAAAAATAAGAGAAATTTAATAATTTTTTCACATTTAAAATCACGTTTCTTTAAAAATTAATACGTATACATTTTATTATATGATACATAAGTAATTTGCTGAAAAATTCAGCTAAATGTCTTAAGCTAGAAGGACGTGGCAGCTATTTTCCAGAAAGCACGTTTATAAAACTGTATTTTTGGAACCAGATGATATCTCTGTGGATTTTATCTAATGTACGATTTTTAAAATGTTACATTAAGGGGGTATTTCTGGTTTTCGCAGCTATTTTTTCAACAATTTTTAGGAATGTTTTTCCAGAGAAACTATGGAACTTTTTGCGTTTGGATTTTGCACGGTAATGTGTTTTTTGAAAAACATGTGCCGACTGTTACCATGATTACAGTCCTCCTGCTGAACGAAAACAAAAAATGAGGAAGTATGCCAATCCGTATGAGTGTGGCTATGGTCTGAACCAAGATAAATTAAAAATCTTAATTTTTGAAATATTTTTAAGCCTTTTGCACGTTTAACAAAATAAGAAAAAATACGGATTTTTAATCCGTATTTCGGTCAATTTTTGAGCCAACCAATTTTGAAAAAATACGTATAAAAATTCAACTATCAATATCTCGTAACATGAATTGCATAAATACATTAATTTTACGTATTCAAACAAATTTTTTTGCACACGATTTTTGCAAAGTGAAAACCCACAATACAGCAGTAAATAAGACAAGAAAAATTAGCCCTTGTCGAAGATAAGTTTGAAAATAGTTACAAAAATTTGAATTCAAATATGTATATCATTTTTTATTTAAGCTTTTAGCTTCTTTTGCCCGTAAAAAAGGAAAATGTACGAATAAAAAAATCGCTTGTTTTAAGAATGTTATTGTAAAACTTTATCCATATTGATAAAGCTCCAATTATTCGTTAACATTTTGGAATACGACTGCACTTCCGTAACTATAAGTATAAAACTATAAGGAAGTATGACAGAAGGATCGTATTAACAGGATATACCATTTCTAATATACCATTATACTATATAATATACTATTTCAGAAAAAATAATTTTTTTATTTTGCCAAAGGTATGTAGCGCCTTAATCTGTTTTTCTTTTTGTGTTTTAATTTTATGATTATCGCAAATCTTGTATACTCGAATATACCATTATTTCGGATTATGAATTTTGTAACGAAAAACTGAGAACAGCTCTAATTTTATTCGAGCAACTTTAAAAAAATGTCTAGAAAATATTTACGGTAGCATTTCTTGTTTAGATAACGTCTTTTCAAATGTATTACTGCATAAAAATCTGATATTTTTACAGAAAGAAGTAAGAATGGTTGAAAGCATTACTTTCTTTCGCAAACTGTAAACGGTTCGATGGTTAAATATATAAAATAAGAATTTCATTTACTTAGAAAACCAAGGATGTGAATGAAACATATTTGATCATTATTAAACTACGGATCTCTATGCAAAATAAAAATTCTCTGCATTAATTGCGAGCTACAGAAATAAAATAAAAATTTATTTTCTCCTTTAATCTTTTGAATAAGTTGATGATAATATTTCGATTCTCTTAGATCCCATTTATGATTCTAGCATTTTTGTCATAAATGCACAAATGCGCAGTCTAATAATTATATACTTCAGATTGAAATTGTTTCTGGATTAAAAATAGGAGCAAGTTTGTTTTCAACCTTTAAGCGAACTATTGGACTGACGCGTACCCACTCAAATTTATGCTAATAATTATTTCATGTGTGACTATTAACGGTACAACTATTTGTGGATTTAGATAACATTTCACAATCTCACTACGCCTCTATTTACCGTCTCGAGAGAGATGAATATTAAATACAAATATAATTCAATGAAATCATTGGACTTTTAAAGTACATTTTGAGAGTCCGCTTAAGGGTTAATAAGTGCACGGAGGAAAGGATAGATGATGTTTTCCATCAGCTACAGTTACACATGAATGGAACGGTACTAAATTTTAATGTCGACCCGTTTTCACACGAAACGGGTCGACATTAATGAACTTCTCAGGGAAATAGACAGTGAAAGAAACGAGAGTAAAACGTTCGCGTAGCAAGGCTTGGTTCGTAGTAGCATAAAGTCAGGTAAACGTAAATCATCATGGTTCAATGCTCGAGGCTGACCGGGGTCGCCGAAGCATTTTGCTTCAGCCCCGCTTGACAGCGATTGGCATTTATAATTCCCGGCAATGTAGCAAAAAAGTCGCGGAATGCGTTTGATTCGAACCCGTTTGAACGCGTTTCAGGAAACGTGATTTAGTCCTTTCCACCGTGACGATCATATCGATTAGATCGTTCTTGTCGAGTGACTCGAACTATTGCGATTGCATTTTTTCTTTTCGAACGGGCGCCGCGCCGTGGGAAATCGACGAAAATAACAATCAACGAATGCTATTCCGTTTTCTTCGATTAATCGTGAACATTTTTGAACAAACGGAGCTGCTAGTAGCGACAAAACTCGCAAGGAAAAAAAAACACAAGAAAATAAAAGTATCATAGGGTATATACGGCATCGATACCGGTGCTTTTCAAATTCAACGTTTCGCAATGGCGGCGAACAGGCATTTCCGTCGGAATGTTCCTCCTTTATTTCCATCAGGCACACAAATGTAGAAACGGAACAATGCGTAACGCGCGACACGGTAACTCGGTGAATGGTCGAACGACGGACGCGTTCAACAGCAGAAACGTTGATCATTGATTGGCGTACATTTTATTAATCACTTTTTATATGTACATGTGGACATATTGTGTGTATGCACGTACGTAAGGCGGTTGTCAGAGTAATGTAAGTAGACGAAACCACTATTAGTCACAATTCTTTTAAAAATAAGATGCGCGACACAGCCGGGGGCAGACGGAGTCTCGAAAAAGTGAATGGACTCGTTCCTCCCCGTTACTTTCTATCAACGTTTGAATTTGTTTAATAATAATTATCCGAAAAATCTCATAAATCTTGTGTTGCCATCACGGCCACCTGGCTCGCCGAAGACCGTTAATTAGATTAACGGTCGTCAACAGGCAGAGACAGTCTTTCCGATTTAGCGGCAAGGGCACTTCTCGCGCGTACGGTTACACCTATAGCAAAACGCGTCGCAACGGCAGTAAATCTAACTACGATAAGCGCATAGTATCGCCAAGCGGCCGATGCACCGTGTGTGGTTGGCCGCCGCGCGCGCGCGCGCCGCTCCGTCTCCTATTCTCTTGCCGATCCTACCGAGGCACAAGCATCAGGTACCAGCAATCTGTCGCAATATTTTCAACCGATTCAAATAAAAACCTCGTCCGTGACGGACGGACCTATTTTCTCAACGGGGAATGCGACGGCATTAGGTTCGTCGGTGTCGGGGTCGGGCTGCTGCTACAGGATCGACTCAGAGCTCTGTGAGGCTCTACGGTGAGGAACGTCCTGTCGCTAGTTGGGGGTGCAGAAGTGATTTCCGGTTCTATGGGGCTGGGGCATCGCCTTTGGGCGCAGATCGACAGGTTGCTCCTGGATAGCGTTTGCAGCGGTATCTGATAGATCCGTATCGGCTTCCAATCGTTCTGGCTATCTGCGAAACAAGAGCACAATCACATCTTTTCGTCGGAACATTTTTACCGCGGATTCCTTTATTTATCACGGAACTCGTTTATCGACATTTTCTTCGCGATGCTTCGCTTACAGTTGCGGACGAAAGATAAAGACGATGAATCGCAATTTCAAAATTTCGCCTGGTATAGAAATGCTGATAACTAAACCGCGGATTTTATGCAGTTGTGGCGAATATTTTGAAACATTTGAAGAATTTAAAAATACTGTTGTATCACTTCCAGCTTGATACAATCATTAAGAAAAGAAATGAATGTGGCTCCTGTAAGCTTGAAATTAATGTGGACAATTTTTATTTTGCAGAAAAATTCCCAGTCTAGTTATGACACAGGTGTATGTTTCAACTCTATCATCTCAACACACACACGCGCGCACGCACAAACACACATATAAATGCTAGTACTGTCAAAAGACGTAAGGAAGGCTTTATATTAAGGGGATGAAAATCTCATAGATAGCTAAACCAGATTCAAAGCATAATTGCTCAGGGATACTTCTTCAGGGGTTCTACCAAGGTGTTGGTCCAAATTAGGCTACTCTTCCCTATGTTCTGCTACAATCTACGCACTTTTGCCACCGGGTTGCTAATTTTTTAATTTCAGTTTCGTAGATCATAGAGAGTTGGGCCCGAAGCCAATATTGAAACGATATCTTCTCAATGTCTCTTTGAATGATTAAAGTAAGCGATATAACTACAAGGTGATGAATAGACCCCGAATTTTATGCATTTATAACAAAAATGAGTGGGTGCAAATAGTTGAAACAGTGCACAGATTAGAAGACTTTAAGAGTATCGATATATTATTTTCGCTATATTTAGCTTCCGTGTTTTGTAATTGATGCAGAGACTTTTTATTTTGCAATAAAATATCCGGAGTCTACTCATAGTCTTTCAAATCCAATCATACTTCCAAAACATTGTGCCAAAAGTCTTGGACGTTTCAAGCGAATGCGACACAATTAGCCCTTGGGAAACTTGTGACAATCGTCTGTTGATTATTCAACAGCCGAAGCATTCATTTCTGCGTGCACTTAACCGACAAAGAAAAGGAATCGACTGGCAAATCGTCTACGAAGGAGGAGGCGTGACTACGTTTACGAAATCGGCGAAGGCTTACGAAACGAGCCGATAGCTTTGAGGAATCTTGTTGCGTTTCATCCCGAGCGTTGCGTGCGTTGCGAAACTACCGCGCGAATTACAGAAATAGTAGGAAAATTATGATTTCTCCCGGACGAACGTACATACTTTGCGAGTTAGATCGAGAGGACGAAGATTGCGCGAAAGGAGGCGGACTAGAAACCGGTTCTTCTTTGTCCGAAGGCTTCGCGTCCAGCCGAATTCTTTCGCACTTCCTCGGCAGAAACTCTGGAGCCGTTGTCGCGAAGAAGATGTCTTGCTTCGACGTGATTAAATTCAGATTCGGCATGGCCATCGTGTGCACCAGATTCCCGTTGATGATCAGCCGAATTTCCATGGTGTCTTTGGTGAACGCGATCACGTACGGGAAGGCACAGGCTGGAAATAGTTCTTTGTTTGGCAGTGTCCTCGCGGGCTGGAGAATCTCGTCAAATGGACGGCTACTTTACCTATGGCGGCTGGCACGGAATTCCAATTGAAATCGAACTCGGACGGCGCGGTGTTCTCTTCGGCCAGTTTTTGGAAATGACACGTGTCTACGAGCACGAAGATTCCAATGAAAAACCATACTATGGCGATTATTTCGTATGTTTACGTACTATTATAGCAGAGTATCAATTCCGGTTCTTCGTCCTCGCAGAGATCCAAGGCCGCGACCAGGTGCGGCTTCGACGTTCCGTCGATGTGAAGAATCCTGGTGCTTCCGTTCGCAGCGATCAGCTCGAAATGGTGCCGAACTCCGCAACAGAGGGTCCATTCGTTGGTAGAGTCTGTGCTCTCGATTATCGTGACCAGCGACGGTGTTTCGCTCGCATTGAACTCTTTCAACACCATGAAACCGTCCACAGTGTCCGTGTCCGCCGTGGAACACCATGCGGTCCAAGCTGTGCTGTGTTTCCATTGGAGCACCGTCAGACGTCTGCCAACTGCCACGCACTAAAAGTAATTGCATCACGAGAAAACGAAAGAAAGGAAAATGGAGAATTCGAGATTCGAGGCTTTCGAGTGTAAGCAATATCATCATCAAGGGAGCAGAAACCTTATGTATGTATGTATCTTATGTTCTACCGAAGCAAAGTTAGCTCCTGTTCCCACTCATTGGAAACAATTCTGAAAGGAACGTCAAAAATGTATACACAGACTATAAAAGGATTTACTGTGATTCCAATTTGTCATTCCGTATGTCCCCACTCCCTAAGGTGTTCCAGAACTTTTAAGAACCAAGACTCCGTCATTTACGATAAGGTAGAGTAACTATGTTCCAGACAAAATTGGGCGAAAAATGGTTTTATGTGCAACTCAACTTTTCATTCTTATATGAGAATATTTTGTCGCTGGGAAAGGGCTCATTCGAAAGAGGAAGGTTCAATCTAGCACGCGCCGGTCATGAGCTGACGAGATTATGCAGATATTTGGTAATATAAGCGATAGAAGTAGGCAAAAAATTGAGGATGTGTATGCCGTGGAATCCAAGTATTTTTATGTCATTGGATGAATTTTCTGGATGAAATCGAGAGTACCGCGCGCTAAAAAATATCTCCAGCTACGAATTCAACTATATTTTGTCTTGATTCTCTGCGAAATAAAGCGAAAAACTTGAAGTACGTTTCTGGCGTCAGAATTCATGATAATACAGATTAAAAAATGTGACAAAAGTTTAGTCGCATACTTAAGACCCGTCGGATCAAGACCAAGACGGTTCTAAAGTCTGTGTCTGAAGGCTATGAACGGAAATTGTACAGCAGTTGCCGACTTGCTGATTCTAAAATAGTCACGTGAATACCCTTGGCCCTTGACAATTCGTGGAAGGTGTTGTTGGTATGCAACGAACGAGGACTCCGAGCAATAAACGTTGCAACGAGCGAGGTTCTACTGAACAATACGTTGTGTTTCAACGAAGAAACAGTGCCGTCAGATCAGGGGAATTGAGGGGAGTACAGTTACCCTTTCTCTGTCATAACTCGATTAGTCGCGTGACATTGACAGGAATACTCGCCGCGGAGAAATGAGGCAATAGCGTTGTAGAAAGAGAAGGTTAGAATGGGAGATAAGTCTTAATCTGGCGACACTGCGAAGAAGAAGAAGAATACTAAAAGGACACACGGCGGACACCCGAGAGGCTCAACGGTAAAAACTGTCAGAACGAAGAAGTAAAGCAGAAAGAATACCATGCGCAGATGAGAACCGCCAGGCATAGTGGTGGTGTACAAATGGCAGCCTCTTGACCGTGGTAGCCTTCTGTCTTTGATGTGGGACCGTCCCCTGACGGCCAAGGGACGCACACGGACGCGTCCACGTGGACGAATCGACGGCTTGAATTTCGCAGTGGCTCGCGAGAAATTGTCCCAATCATTGTCTTCGCTTTCATCGGCGTCGTCGTCAACGTCATCTCCGTCGCCGTTGTCCTCGCAGTCGTGATCATCGTCACGCTCGTTCAACGTCTCCCCGGACCTGTTAGCTGCGGTGCCGTTTTCGAACTCTCTCAAACGGAATACGTACACGTTGCTCTCTTTCCCTTTGTCTCCCGTGCGGAATAGTAGTATTCCGTGTTGTTCTACTACGTCTAGCTGTTTAATTTGTACGGACTCGTCGAAGATCATTCTGTGGGACAGGCAGTCTGAAATATCAAGCGGATGTTTATCGTTTGTACTTATTTAAGACGTAAAATGTCTAGAAAAAAAGGCATCGCGTAACGTAGCGTGACATTCAAGGCCAAATGCCTGCCGGCCCCCTTAAAGGGCGTTCGAATACTTTCGTGGGCTAGTGTACGCAAGATAGTTGTGTAATAAGGTTCGTGAGAGGACATTACCTTCTATTAAAAAGGTACCGTTCTCCGTAGCAAGAATGACTCTACTGTCCAGCCAAACGTCACCGCAGACGACTTCGTGAGGGAAGTCCGGATAGATGCATCGCGGCTCCCAAGGTCTGGGTTTCAATGGGCCGGCAGTGGCCAGTGAAGTGGGTGCTAGTCCTCGCACGATGGCTTCCAGCTTCAAAGCCTGGCCGACGCGCACCACCTCGACAGCACGCGTTTCCTCGCGACGTCGACCTGGAGCCTCCACCACATCCGACAAAGCTCGTCGGTTTAACATGCTCTGCGAAAATGCAACGGGTGTCCGTTCCAGGAGGGAGAGGGGATACAGCCAATACGCGGTTTAAGCTTATCGAAATTTCTGCAATTCGCGTCGGTAACACCATGCCGGAAGCATTCTCGAAGGAAGATACTACGTTCGAACTCTACGTGTCTGCAATCCAAGGTTTTCTCTGGTAAAGCTTACGTTGCTCTTGCCCTCCTGCGTGTGCTCTTGGTACATGTCCCTGAGAAGCGCATCCAGGGTCCTCTCTCGCTTTCGCGAGAACGTGGGCGTGTTGAAGGTGGCCTTCTCGCCGTTGATCAGCTTGACCAGCAAGAATTCCCGTAGGGTGAACGGGTCCTCGAAGACAGGCGGACAGGGCAAGCTGGGTCCGAACAAAGGGACGCTCTCGTCGCAGTAGATGGCCACGCGCCATCCTTTGTTCTTCTCCTCGGTGGATACAACGGCGAACACGTCTGCGCCAAAAGATCAGGTTCAATGCCGTCGCCTCGTCGCTCCGCAAGGATAAACGACTTACGCGTAAATTGACTCCTGATGCAATTTGGGTTGAACGTGTCTATGACGTCGGGATCGTCTGTGTAAATAATGTTCACGATATCGTTGCCGATGTGTCGCTTTCTCTCCAGTTGCTGCGGGTTGTCCTTTGAATATGGCAGCATCGTGCTGACGTGGTACATCACTTCGTGGCCCGCGTACACCGTGTAATAACTTTCTTTGCCGGTCATGTCGCCTGAAATTTCGTGTCGCGTGTCATTCGAGATAGGTCAAATAAAGGGTGTACGCCAGATAAGGAGTAATCATTGAATTTGCAATATGCCATTCGATGGCTTATCCAAAGAAAATATTTTCTGCCAATTTTCAACCTTATATGTCGACATGGTGGTAACAATTACTCTCCTCAATTGAAAACTCTAAAAAAAGTCAGAAATTACAAGTGACGTGGTCATAAGACTCATATAATTAATTTCTTAGATGAATATCATACCAAATTCTAAATAATGTGCATGTATTTCCATGGAAGAGTTTTGACGCATCTGCTGCATTAATCTTCGCCGCTGTTATTATTGATTATAGGGTGTATTTCTTCAGTAGAAATAATTTTGGAGAGGTATAAAATAGCGTATTGCACGTATATGTATTGGCCTTCAAGGTCATGCGATTCAACACTATTAGAGTCTTTTTGTGGCTGTTTTTTTCTACGTCGGGTCTATGTTAAGAAACCTCAAGTAACTAGTACTTGAGATTATTAATGCAATTGCATGCAAGAAAAAACTATGCGTACTTTAATATATTGATAAAGAATTTTATACGGAGTGGGACACTTCACTTGACCACCTCAAATATCTTCGAAATATTTGAATTAAATTATCTGCTAAACTAATCAGTCTTCGCTATGCACGGGGTTAATACATATTTTATTTTATTTTGTTTCATTTAAAGAATCAAAGTTAACCTTGAAACCTCCTACTCGCCTCCTCTTATAAAGAATTCATGTATACCACATCATGTCCTCCTTGATACCATGTAACATCTGTACAAATAATTTGTTTAGCAATAATTCACCGGTGAGGTCAAATTAAGTGTCTCACCCTGTATATCCGGTACCAGAAGAACTCCCCCTACAATATCATAATTACGTCTGTGTTTAACCTTATTGTACTTGTGTTCAATTATAGAGAATATACGATTAATTTACAGTAGTTCTAGTCAAATGATATTAAATATCTTTCCGATTGGTAAGAAATATTTTCATGAAAATAAAACAAGATTAATGGTCGGACGACATTTAAGACGGATATTCCGTTATAGATTGTGGAGCCCTCGCTTTAAGGTATGTTCGATAATGGCGCGGACAAAAATGTCAAAGCAAAAAAGACTGGGTCCCGCACGCAGGGGAAGGAATACTGTAATATATTGTAGAAAATGGCCGGCACCTTTCACGTCCAAGCCACCTCTGTATTTGTCCCAGTTCTTCAACCATATTCTCTCGCCCATGATCTCCAGGAAGTTCTCGAACTCCGGGCTACCCTGCTCTGTAAACGAGACACCGTGTAGAACGGTAACAACTGACCTATTTAATCGTTAAAGTTTCACCACTAATCAATTTACCATTAGACAGCATCTCATCGTCGGTAGTTTGCCCCTTTTTCGAATATATCACACCGAACTTGAAGTTTACCGAGCCCTCCTGCTCCTCCAGCAAGAGCAGGTCCTGCGACGTGAAACTTAGTATACTCGTCCGATCGGGTTAGAGGTCTGGTTATGGGCATGAGTAGAGGGCAGAGGACAACTCACCTTCTGTATCTCTGGCGAGAAAACTTCGCGCGGCACTTTATCGAGCTTCTCCAGTCCGAAGAAGTTGCTGAAATTACAATCAGATTCGAATCAAATTCGTGTTAGATTGTTCCTTATCTACTTAATACCTTCGTTAGTTTTGTTGACAAAAAATTCAAGACCTTCGTCCGGCAAGTCGGTTTGTCAGTAAAATTGCATGTACTCATTGAAATTTTTCTTATTTTTATTTACAGGCTGTTCCATTTCAAGTGAACCGCTCGAATATCTCTGAAATTATTAATGATATCGAAAAATGTTTCTAACAAAAGTTACATGGTTTTGAGGGGACATAGTTCTATGTTAATGCTTTTTTGTAAGTGTAGGAGTAAAGGGCGTATGAAGGGCACTTTAAAATTTTTTTGATAGAACCATGTACTTTTTAATATATCCAACGACGTATTTGTTATTCCCCATAAAATATTATTTATCTTCATATTTCGGAAAATCATTAGTTTAGGTGACATATTTCAATTCTAATATTACAAAATGGTACCCAATATTAGCGTAGTTTGTGTCCACAAAGTTAGAACGCTAGCTTGAGCTCTCGACCGCTTTGTGCTTGTTTGGATGTTTATAAACAAACGTTCAGTAATCGGTCACTGCCTCGGTAGTGTTTTAACAATATATAACGAACACAGCTGCTTCTGAACTCGCTGGTAAAATGATTGAGACGGCATATTACGGACCAAGTGAAATCGCAGGTATGACATGGTTTTAAAATAGAAATTTAAACGACAAAGTTTATCAAACAAAAAAATGTTCGATCGGACAGTTCATATAGAGATGGAGAGAATTTCTGTATTTAAACTGAAGGACGACATTTTGGGCATCGATTGCAATGAGGTAAATGCTGTACCGTTAGCACAATTTTGTAGTATTTGAATTTGAATCTTTAAAAGTTAATAATTTTGAAGTTAATAATTTTTTATGAGCAATAAAGAACTACATCGATTGGTGTATTAAAAAGTACACTGTTCCGTTAAAAAAAAAATGAAAGTGACCTTCGTATACCCCCTATTCCTCCACATACAAAAAACCATTTAACATAGAATTAGATCCCCTTCAAAACGATATAACTTTTGTAAGAAACATTTTTAGTATCATTAATAACACTCACTACAGAGAATTCTGCCCTTTTAAATTGACGAAAACCCAGAAACCTAACTCAGACCTAATCTAATATGACAAATTTTTTTCAAGTCGCCAAACATCTTTTTGGGAAACATATTTTTAATGCAAAATGACGCTATGTGCAAAATTTGAGCTCAATCCAAATTTGACTGACTGTCGAAACTTTAAATCTAGTCTCTTTGTCGCTTGGCACTTCTAGTACTAACAAGATTTATCCATTATTATGGTAATACGAATGACATTTACCTGAGAATTTGTCTGATCGTTATCGTTTTGTTCGCAGAGTATGGCAGCGATATTTTCTGGGCGCCCTAAATATTTTATTCCTTTCATTACTGAATTCTCTACGTTGTTTCTTATAACGTATTTGCACTGTATAGTAATTTACTTACGGTTTTCCTCCACAAAATGACCCTGTAATGAGGGACACTTTGATCGCTAACTTCGCTCGTCACGACCGACAAAAACAAAGGATTTCTTTCCTGATCAGCGGCAACGTAATTTTGATGCACTGAAGACAAATCAGACAGATATTAGTAATAGTATTCCTTAACGAAGTAAGTTAAAAACAGTTTCGTACGATTGAAGAATTGTATAGTACGTTTTTTTTTTTTAAATAACCGAGTCTTTTGACGCTTCTAGTATGCAGGAAAATATTTGTTCCTGAATCACTTTAATTATTATCGTATAAGATAAACTATAAACCATTTTTTATACCACAAGTACGTAAACTGTCACTGATGTCCACGGTAATTGTATGCGGTTTAAAGTTAACGACAATAGTAAGCGTTGAAAATATGCAAGTAAGATGAAATGGAAACAGTTTTTTTATTTGCCCACGTATTGCATAGTGTGGTATTTCAGCAATCTAGCGGAAAAAATTAAATTTCGATAATGATCTAGATGTATAAAATTACATTACATATCGGTAATGGAAACTGATCTATTAATAGGATTAACAATATAGGTATGTTTTACTTCCATGAGTGTGTATTATCAGCTTTAGATTCTCTATAACTGCATCATATCAGTGCCTGACACTGATAATTGAGCATACGTATTGTTATTTTCCATTATGCATGGTGTGTTTACAACTACTTTCTCGAAATGCCGTTTTATTAGTCATTTAATCTTCATTGCAACTAATGTGTAATTTAACTATGTATAACTAAATTTTTAACATACTACATTTTATACAGTGTTAATAGTTTAGTACTCACATTTAGAATTATAGTTTTTGAATACAAAAAATATTAAGGCTTGTTTAAAGTGCTATAAAAATACATGCCAAAAATCTAGTTAATTAAATAGTAATAAAATGGAAATTAAACTACATTTTAGTAGTTATAGGAGGCTAATTAAAATTATTGGAAGACCTATCGACTGATTCAGATTCATTAGAAAATTATTTACATGGTAGCGATTCTAACAAGTAAACATATTCTTTCTGTTGTGGAAATATTAATACAGATTCCGTTTCTTAATGCTATATATGACTATTAAATGAATTAGAAAATATGTATATATCATTACTAACATTAAATTGAATATTACGTTTTTCTTAGTAGGAAGCAAATAGAACCATTAGAAATTAATATTCCTACGATCCAATAATTTTGTTTCGCTGATTGCTAAAATATCACACTGTATGTTCTTTTTCTAAATCTGCATTACTATTGTCAGTTTTTACTATTGTATTGTACTATTGTCACTATTGTATAATCATTATATTTTTCATGATCTTATTATCTTCTCTTATCGTCCACAAAGACCAGTAAGAAATAGCAATAACAATATTTCTATTGAAATATTAATTATGAGGCCAATAATAGTTCAAAATGTTAATAATAATCAATATCACTATTAGCGAATATTAATGAAAATATAATGTAGTAGCAAGAAAATGAAAAGTATTTATTATTAATTTACATGTTCATGTGGTGCAGATTAAAAAAGAAAGATTTAATTTTGCGTGTCGAGTATTCTACCCTGCTGATATGAAAGCTTTATTATACTTTTTTACTTTGCCATTTATTATGCTTTCATATATGGAAATAATCAATACCGAAGTATAAATAAATAAGAACGAGGGCGAAGCTCCACAACGAAAGATTTTACTCTTATCATTCTAATTTGCTTTTGCATGCGAAGTCGTCTTTATCTTGTACCCTCTGTCGCGATACCTTGGAAACATAGTCGATTCGAAGAATATCGAATAAAAGGAGGAATCGCTGACTCATCAGTCCCGCTATCGAAACGGGGTACTTATCTTACTTTACTTACATTTTCCGAGGAAGTACTTGAAATACCAGCGCGTTTGGTACTCGGGATTTTCCAATATCGGTGTGCTGGGCGAGCCGAACATCTGCATAATGATACGATCTGGCTTTATCGACAACGAAATGGGGAGACAGGAAAAGTAAGACGGGTTTAAGGGAAATGGAAAATACTTTTCTCTAATCGGCTCTTTGGGTTACCTGTTCGTTCATTCGACTGGAGTTTATAAAACAGAGCTGTGTACATTATTATACAGTACGCAGATTTTCGCGGAAAGCGATCACAAGAGTCGACAAGTATGAAAAATGGGATAAAAATAAACATTATTTTAGATGGGCATTAGGCCACGCCTCCTGGTTGTTAAGATACGCCTCCTGAGCGCTAGGCCACGCCTCCTGAGCGGTAAGCCCCGCCCCCTGGGGGTAAGCCACTCCCCCCTGGGGGGTAAGCCCCCCCCCCTTGGGGGGTGAGCCCCCCCCCCGGGGGGTAGGCCACGCCCCCTGAGCGGTAAGCCCCGCCCCCTGGACAGTAAGCCACGCCTCCTGAGCGGTAAGTCCCGCCTCCTGGGATGTAGGCCCCACCCCCCTCGGGGTAAGCCACACCCCTGGGGGCAAGCCACGCCCCCTGGGGGGTAAGCCACACCCCCTGGGGGGTAAGCCACACCCCCTGGGGGTATGCCACACCCCCCTGGGCGGTAAGCCCCGCCTCCTGGGTATTTGGCCACGCCCCCTGGGGGTGGGTAAGCCACACCCCCCTGGGCGGTAAGCCGCGCCCAGAACTATCCCCATTGTTGCGTCTCTTAGTCTCACACTATTTACATGTTTACTGTATTACGTATTACGTTACGTATTATGTTAAGTATTATGTTAGGTTCGGCGTGGGTCAAAGAATCTCCTGGACGATCTATGTCCCCGGGAAGACCCGTGTGGTGGACGGTTCGTATATTGTTGGTTCTACGTATTGTTGGGATAAAAGACGAATGAATCGGAGTATTGAATAATATTGAGTGGTTCGTGCGGTTGCAGTATTAAAATAATCAGTGGAGATATTAGGAATACGTTTGCAGTTTACAAGATGATTTCATTTATCGAAACGCTCAAAACAAACATCGAAATCAATTTCAGGAATTTCAAAAAATTCTTTGTGCCGAAGCTCGTCCTGCAGTGCAGATGACAAAGAGTGGCAAAATGTTCTTTCAGTTTTAAACAGCCAAAAATTATGTTGGAA
>CM052146.1:354071-434469 GCA_028454255.1 Halictus ligatus | reverse complement strand
TGATGAGATTTTCAAGTGAAAAAATCAATGCATATTGAATTAAATTTTTAACTTGTATTAAAATTTTTTTTATCGTTACTGATTTTTGTCCCACTTTTTCGAAATGTCGCGATGTTATCAAATTTTACATAGTGTCCCAAGTGTGAACTGTGTCCTCCAAAGAGTCGATAGGAAAGATGGTTGACGGAAGGATGAACGACACGGAAAGCGACATAATTACGATGTTCTTACTTCTTCTTTCTCGCCGGGAGAATCGCCGTTCTCGACCCGAAATCTTCTGCCATTGTCGGAGCCGTCTTGCTCGATCTGCGGCAGCTAAAAGGCGATTTGAAAGGGCTACATTAGCAACTGTGAGAACCGTGTCTGGTACAAGAGACTGTGTTCCAGATTCGGAGTAGCTCCGTTACGCGTCGAGAGCCCGGAAAAACGAACGGCGCACCGCGACCCGTTTTCCTCCTTCTTCTGTAATTAACTTTTATTGTACCGCGGCCTGTCGCCCTTTTTATCCGGCCGCTACAATTTGTTCGAACTTCGCTTCTCGCGAACGCCACCAATTGTGTATCTCGTACTGCTCAAATTGCTACCGTCCAGCGGTAGAACTAACCTCGTCAAGAAAACAGCACGACGTGATAAATACCGTAATGTCTCGATATTGTATTAGGGGGATCGGAAAGCAATGTTGTATTTTTCGTAAAATTAAACTAGGATAATTTTTTTATTTATATAACATATTTTCCATTCTGTTCTATTATTTTTTGCCATCTTGGATTTAACTTGTCATGTTATTGACGAAACCTATGAATATATATCATAATTTTATCTTTGAATTTTAATTTAAGAAGGGTTTTCATAATTAAGTCTTTTCAAGTGGTAGTGATAATGACAATACCATTTTATATGCGAAAATGGTTTCTACATATAACGTTATCCAGATTAAAATGACTATTTTTGAAACACAGTGACACGAAATAATACCTTTAAAAAAATAATTTTAAATGGAATATTCAAAGCAGATGAATAAAAAACAATATTTCCTTGTGTCAACGTGTGTCATAATGCTCTATTTGTGGTATGAAATGTGCTAATCTTTTGACTGCAGACAGCACGTGTGCAACGTGCATGTTCTAAAGTTTCGACACTATCTGCAGTAACATATGTACATGTATACCTTGGAGATTTTCTCTATACTGTACGTACTGATCTTGAGTGTTAAAAAGTGGTATTTTAGGTAGTATTACAAAATATTCTTCCAATGAGTCTTATCTATCAAAACATTGAATATTGTAACTCCATAGAAAACATTATTAAATAATATTTTAATGAATTATCATTGAAGAAAGTGTCAAAAAAGTGCAATAAATCTTTCACTGCAGAAACACAAAAATTATTCACAAATGACTACAATTACTTAAATATTGTAATATATATATTTATTAATTCACGTATTTCTAGGTTATTGTAAATGATTGTCAAAAATTGATATAGTTGACATACACATTTTCAACGCATCGCTTTTGCATTTTTGCAGCACATTTTGTGACAAAATAATGCATTCCACGTCTAGCGATGAAGCGTTAATATCTATTGAATGCTACAATCGATATAATATATACATTTGACTATAGTTATATTATAAAAGGAAATACATGCTCTAAAAATACAGAGTTTATGTTGGTATGAAAAATGCATTTTAATTATTTTCCCTAGGGTCTCAATTATCCATCGGGCTCCGATTAATCCGGACTGTTTGTTCCCTGATTAAGTTAATCGAGGTACTACTACTGTATTTACTTCTGTATTTTACAGGATACACTATTCGCAAGTATCCTGTATTTGCATTGCGGAAATCAATCGCAAGCGAAGCGAACTTTCGGGACAACCGAATATTTTATTTTCGGAGCTACTCCGAATTTTTCTAGATATTTTTCAAATACTCTCACCATTTCCACGCTGCCATAGTACCGCCTGGAGAGGACACCTCGCCTGGAAATCGCATCTGTGGTGGACCTGGAACATCGAAAAAATCCGTAGATTGGTTACCGAGCTACTATCAAATTTCGCGCTCCATCCCATACCACCAAAAAATAAAGAGAAGAAGCTCTTCTTCCCAGTATCCTCGGACATTTCTAGTCCGTTTCGCCACTGAAAAATCTAGGTTAATGAAGCCAGTCTGCCAGATATGACCCTGGATTTCAACAATTAACCTGTTCGTCGAGTGATACTCGATCGAAACTCTGATAAAAGTCGCGGCTTTCGAGTACTCTTTTTTTTGCACCGTTCTTACTTTATATAAGTTTGCTGGAAGGCTTTCTGAACATCGCCACATCGATGGTTGCAGGAACTGTAATATAATTTGGCAAAAGATGCACAAAATCTGTCGCAATCTAGTCGCAGCAAAGAACTGGTCGATATAGTAATAGTGTTAAGAGTTATTGGATGCATTATGAGTTACGATTCTACTGCGGATTTTATACATTTGCGACAAACTGAACTGGTCAAATGCAAAACTCTGAAGACATTACAAAAATTCAAGAGCGCTATCACACTATTCTCGACTTAATATAATTGTTGCTAGGAAAAGTGCATTTCTACTTCATTTCTGTATTTTACAACTGACTTACAAAATTTTTATCCTGTATAAAAATCCGCATTTTAATTATGATTGTTCAGACATCTTCCTTCCAATTAACTAATAAATAACCACGTTTAGATTTATTTGGAACCATATTTCCATTCCCATAAGGCGACGGAAAACATGGTCAGCAATTTGTAAAATTAGCAGTATTTTATCCGAGGCGATACGCGTTGAAAAATCCTTGAAACGATTACGCTGAGAATCTTCGGAATTCAGAAGGGCGAACAACATCGTTGACAAACACGCGAGAAATGAGAAAATTAGTTTGGACCGTAACTGAAGCACAGGTTGCGATTTATGGGGGGAATTTCATAGAATTTTTCATTTGAAAATACACTCTCTTCCTCTGGCAATTTGATTGCCAAGCTTGGGTAGTCTAGGACAGTTCGAGGTACAAAACGAAGAGCTTGGCCACGAAATATGGGGTCAGCTGAAAACAGTTACATCGTAAGCGGGGATTTATGAAATTCTTTTCCAGGTTACAGTCACATACCCGTTTTCAAAGAAACGCTCGAAATTCCTGTGCTTTATATTACAGCACAATATCCATCTTATACCTATCTGGAGTCGAATTGAAATTCTTAAAATTGTTGGATTTTCTGAGTAATCTAACTTAATACCCTTGTCGATGATGAGGCTAATATCAAATCATCAATGTATTTACCCCTTGTATGTAAGTAATACTTAGTTAATACTTAGTTTTCCTGTGATAATGTAAGTCGAGAAAGTGGTATATCGGAACAATACGAATTTTTCAGTAGTTTCACACAAACAAAAATAATGTGTTATATTGGGTATTGTAATATTTCTTATTTTTCTACGATTGTATTGTAATTTGATGTATTTGTTTCAAATATGAAATTACGAGTAATACATAGTTAGTCAAATTAAACAGTAATGACAACTGTAATGTTATGACAGTTATGGAAGGATATTTTAAAAAATACTATGTAAAAAATGAAAATTTTCTGGTCATAAAAATATTGGTACATTACTATAATAATTTATATAGCACCTCTACCGTTGGAAGCGTTACATTCCAAGGAAAATATGTTCATGTGTGTTAGAATGGAGTTTATACCATAACTACTTAAACAACACTCCTACTACTCTCCCTATTTTTTTTGCAGACACATAGTTTTACCAATCTCAATTTTTTTGTTCTATTCTTGTCATTAATGAGTAGACGGCGGATTTTATGCATTTATAACAAAAGTGGATAGGTCTAAATTAAAATACTGAAAGTATTAAGAGGATTTAGAGACATCAATGCATTATTATAGATTTAAAATTTTTATTAAATTATTTTAGAATTTAAAAGTACTGTTACATTATTTTCAACCCATTAAACATATTAAGAAAGAAAATAAATTTCTATTTCCCTCCAGTTTATTGAAATTCAGGTAGAAAATTTTTATTTTGCATAACAATCCGCTGTCTAATAATAAATTACATTATAGCAGAAAGATTGACAATGAGCGTGTCAATACCTTTTCTAATACATGGTATATTTCTTGAATAAGGGATTGTTTAATGGCGAATTAAAAATAATGGACAAAAGCAGGGATCGAAATGAACAGTTTATCTTTCGTTTCTAGAAACATTCTGTTGCAACTTCTACATTTCGTTTGAAAAGATATATCTGTTCCTGTGAAACTTTTCTACGGAGAAAGAAAAATGTTAGCTTTAGGAACTTCTTCAAAAATTGAACAGCTGTAGTCTTATGGAATGGCTGCATAATGAATAGAAACTGCATAATAAAAATTCCACGAAGACAAGTTATTGTAAAACATTATTAAAAAGGGTTCCATAAAAGAAATTATTAACCACGGGTTAACTGCAAAAATAAAATAAATAAATTACATATTCAGAATGTTAATTTAGTCGTAATACTTACCAATATTCAATGGCTAATAACAATTGACGAACACTACATTGAAGATGATCTATTTTCGTTTAAGTCAATACAACAATATTTTAGTTTTTCTATTCCAGTCATTTTACTGTTGGGTGCAAGCTAACAAGATTCTGCTGGACATGGATTTAGATAATGTTATATAACTCCACAATTTTGTAATTTTGTATTAAAAAGAACATATGAAAATAAAGCTGAAATGTTGCTTAATGTTCCCTAAAAAATTATTTTTTGTACAGTATCTTTATGCATGAAAAAGAAAAACGTTAGATTTACTCCATCTCATTAGGCTTTTAGGGTTGCATACCTCCTTAAGATGAAAATTAGTGTGATTAGAAGATCACCGAATTTTTTTAAATTCATGCTATCCTTTTAATGAAAATAACGACTTCTACCTAATATCTTGCAAAATAGTATAAATCGTGTTTACTTTAATTTAATTTAATTTTTTTCCTTGCAGAATTTTGTACAAACATAAAATATGACAAGTTTACTGTTATTTATAATATTTCATGTTTACTATTAACTTTTTCAATGAAAATTCCATTCTCATACCATTCATCTTGCCTACTTAACAAAGGTTGTCTTATAGTTTCGTCCTGGTTAATAGGAAGTGTCATCAGCCACTGTTATCTAGCTTTGTAACTCTTAGAAATATTAATTACAATATGGCGTCGAAGAAAGTCTTCGCGAGTAGAAGTACAACACGTAGTACTCAAGAAAAAACGAATTTTTATAACATGATTTCATACAGGGTGTCCCAGAAATGTACTTCGTTGAAAGTGGCGATATTCCTGCTGTCAATTGAAGTAACTTTTTCCTTTGCAAGAATATTTTTCGCCGCTTTGTTAAGGAGATATTAACGAAAAACGCGAACCACCGGGAGTGCGGCTCCAGCGGACAGCCTGCCGCCATTTTCGCAATGGAATAAGTTACTCCAAACGACCTTGGGAATCGCCCCTTTCAAGGAAGTACAACTTTCCTGGAACGGCCTGTATAGTGCGTTATAGTATCGTCGCGGAGTGTATCAGAAAGTTGTATAACTGTTTCGATCCGGGAGTAAATTAAAAGAAAATTCGAGATGCGAGCAACATACACGTGATGACTGGCTCGTCGATGAAGATATCTGAGCTGCATGGATGGCAGCGCGGACACGCAGACGGATCTGGATCTATTTCGTCGGATCATCTCGTGAGCGGGAGGTAACGCTTCCTCTTCGCTGTCGCTTTCCGTCACCGAGCCGCTCTCTCTTCTCCCTTTGCTGCGTTTGCGTTTTTCCAGAGAGGCCGACGTCGATGAGGTCGAGGTCGCCGACGAGGGGAGCGGTGACACGCTTGTAGACGAGCCACTCGTCAACGATACTCCCCGCAACCGGGAGACCAGCTTCATGTCCAGGCACAACATCTTCCCGGAGACGCTGTCACAAGGGCGTTCCCTGCGAACCCTGTCGCTCGCTAATCACTTCAACCCTTTCGTCACGGTCGAGACTGACCGAGAAACGATTATTCAAACTGAAGTGGAGTAAGGCTACCTTTCTTTCGTTGTGAAACGAGTTGACGAACATGGATCGCGATCGATAACACACGAAACGCCGTACTTCGTAACAAATAATGGTTAGATGTAATTTCAAATAATCATGGGTTAGTTCAGTTTGTACAACCAAATAATTTCTTTTATAAATATTTCATTATTTTATTTTTTGTTTTACTTATTCATTCAATGTCACATCAGCGTTTATGCTATTAGTGAATACCGATATGTTACACTGTGTTACATACATATATGTATGTAGGTGCCATTATTTAAATCTCTAATTTTTCATTTCATCTTTCATTTCATCAAATAATTGATACTCGCAAAAATTCTATTTATTTCGTGTGCAAAGGAACAATTTTAACTTAAATTAAACCCGAGAAGAAAGTATATGCATATATGTATGTATGTATGTATATCTGAGCAAAAGATACTCTGGACATTAATCGTCACAACATACCTGTATCAGGGAAATCGATGAGATGATCCGTATTCTATTTAATTAGCACGTTACATATTCTTTCATCTTTGTCGTTTGCAAACTGTGCCAGCGTTTATATAAAATTAATTATTAATTATTACAAGATTGGTACTGCACCGATTTAATGTCTATTTTTAACCATATCTTTGTTTCTATTCATTACTTGCTGCGACCCTACATTCTTGAGCACAGTATTATATTAATTTCATACGAATATAGTTTATATTTACTTTTTATATGTTTTTTAAATATTCACTTTATTGCTGTAACTAATAATGGAGGTATTGAACAGTGAACTACGATTTCCAATGTTGCAGTTGTAACAATTTACATTAATGAATAAATGTAATATAAAGTATATTTTAAACGATACGAGTTTGGCAACTCCCTTCTACACATCATGATGCACATGAAACTGCTCATAAAAGACATCAACGTTTCCTTTATTTGTAGTAATCATATAAAAAAGTGAGAAACAGTAGTATAAGCCAAAGTAACAATAATATTTGCTAACTGAATAAAAATATATTGTATTAATCTTTTTGCATGAAATGGTAATTTACATGTTTATGAATGTTTAAATACCTTGTGCAAAATATATCATCACATATTGCATTGTAGTATTAAGAATAACGTTATTATACCAAAAGTTTGCACATTGTGGAGAAAAGAATGAAATCTGAAGCAACTTTGAAAATAATAGTTAGTGACTTTGCAGTTGTCATGTAACAAAAAACTTAATTTAAGGGAGATCATTTAAACATTTACAATGAATCAATGTTTGGTTTATAGACAAATAAATTGGTTTGATAAAGAAGGCTTTTACGATTATAAAATTAGTTCTGAAGATACTGAAAAAAATCAGTATTCATTTTTCTATTAATCTATTAATAACTGCTACATATGGCTAGACCATGATAGCCTCCAGTCGAACATCAAAATAGATTCGAAAGTACTCAATGTATATTGGCAACCTTTAGGAAAGTGTCGAGAAGGAGTGAAAAGGTGTCAAGAGGCAATCTTTCAGTCACGAATAAGAGTCCTAAAAATAAACCAAGAGAAAAGTCCAATTTTAATGCGATTTCATTGGTTCTCCCATCGTACAAATGACTTCGCAGAATCCATGCAAAACCTGTGTAGACTTTGCAAGACATGTGTGAACAATTTTATGAAGTTCTCTTTTGCACTAATTGTAAGATATATTTATTAAATATTTTCTCATTATTCTACAATTATTATTTAATTATCTTTCGACTTGACTTTTAGTTACTCAGAAGAGAAAATAGAAAATGTTATTTATTTTTATTGCTTTCCTTGCTTTATTTTAATCCAAATAAAAATAGAATTGCTACCTTTATTATTGAACGATTTTTCACATTATGAATGTGAAAAGGGTTTATGTAAAGGTGAGTAACTTTTCCAAAAATTATGAGTACCGAAGCTATCTAAAGTCTGTGTTATTCTAACAATATTCCGTATTTATATGCAACATTGTTTATTATACAAATCAATACAGATTGAAGTTAGAAATTGAATTAAGCTACAGTTCTATTATACGAGGCGTCCTTGTTTAGTTCGGATAATCGAGGTTCTACTGTATACGAATGATACAATCATAAATAGCATACTATGAAAATTTGCTGGTTTTAACAACAGCTTTGTACAAGTATCGCGTGTATAAATTAATATTAATAATCGTGGTGAAAAAATTAGTGAAATTAATTACAAAATAATATTGTTAACATGGGCTCTCTAATTTAAAACGGCAGTTTCATGTGCATTAATGAATTATCTAGGACAGAAACGAAAATGACAGATTACCAATTGATTAATTACACGGCCGGCCATTTGTAATCGTTTCCTGTGCATATAAAAAGTATTTAATGAACAGCGGCTATAGTCGGCGGTCCACGGTGTTCTCAACGCAGGATCACTATAGTCGGTATCAGTAGCGAAAGGGTTAAGCACGCGAGGAAGTTTCTTTTGGACGAATTTGGATCGCTGCTGACATCGCGACCGGCCACTCGACACGGAAAGTCGCGGATGTTTGCTCATGCGATTTGATGATCCTCGAGGATACTATTTCTCGGCATCGCATCTCGCTTGTTTATCATTGGATATTTCAATAGAAGCCCAAATAAAAAAATTAGAACTAACTACTACTATTTTCTTCTCGATTTCGATAAACTGAAATTTTATAAAGATTTCTTTTACGTGTAATCTAATAAACTTATGCTTCTAACGCCTTCTTGACTTTAGAACTTACAAAAATGATTATATTGTAAGAAGCATATTAATAAGAGCTACTGTAAATATTTTTTATGTCATATGAAAGCACGTATATGAAAACGAATATATCCATGCACTATATAATGCTTGTCAAGGTCATAAAAGGTCATAAGTGGAAGAAATATTTCACGTTATTATACAACGCATGGGCGAACTCATTTTCATGCACACGTTTATATGACGTCTATTGTAGGTCAGCTTTGTTCTTTTAAAAATATTGCAAATATAAGAAATTAATGAACACCACTATGATTGTTATAAAAAATGCAGCAAAACTTATGCTTTTTATTTAGAATGTTAGAAAGCATCGTGCAGTAATTACGGATATATGGAAAATGAGAATGGTTAAATATATTGACTAGCAATTGTTAAATCTCATTATAATGTAGAATATGACTTCAACGAATACCGATTATTCAATATTTTACATTTATGTGTGCTTTCGGCGAGAAAATGCCGAAATTACAAGTTCTAATCGTAGGAAAGCAATAGTTCAAAAGTTAAGCGTTTATTTACATTAAAGAAAGTTAAAAATTCCTGGTTTTTTGAAGTAAAGTTTTGCCAAATTTTTTTACAGGTTACCTTTTACTTACGAGAATATTTTGATCAATTTGTTTTCACATACAATATAAATATCGACTTTTGGCTGAAAAGTAGAGTCTGAATGTTGACATTTGATGCATTTTCTATTTCATCGACATTTGCAAACAACTTTCCTATCATTTTGCCGACAAATAATGGTGGGCTTTCTTAGAATCCAAAGAATAACTTTATCAATCTTTTCGGTGTTCGAGCTACCAATAAAATTAGCCACATTTTAACATTCTCCTTTAGGTGGTACAATTGAATGACTCACCCTGTACTATCTGAGAAAATGTGCTTCCCTGCACACAATTTCAGTGCAGGGAACCTATTCGCTGGGTAGAAAATGATCAATGGGCAGAAAATTTGAATGAAGAGACGAGCCCCGTTTTCTATGTATCATATAATTTCTCCCCGTCCTTCGAAGATAAGAAGGGACGCGAGGCATAAAAAAACGCGAATCTCCCTGTGTTTGAACTGCCACCGCTAGCTACCCTCCGATTTCTTTGTATCTGTATCTCCTTACTCCCGCAAACCACTCGTGGGCTTCCCTTTCAACGGCGTTCTCAATACTGCTTTTTGTCCGTGCGAAACAAGTTAAAGAGAAGAACAAAATACAATACCCTTTGTTTCCCGCGACTGCGCACAAATGAGGAATCTCGCGAAAAATGTGGCAAAATCCCGGCTTTTCAGCCTTTCTATTCATTACCGAGTAATTGTTTCAATCGGACGCAATAATATTGATTTCATCGGACAAATTCACTTCGGTAGTAAAGGAAACGACCGACCAAGCTTTAATGACTATCGATCAATGGCCATTGAAGAAGGGGATAAAAGATAGAAACGCTTTATTAATTCTTCAGGATTAAACGAACGTAATTTGTAACCGATTTTATTAGATACGAAACTTTATAAAAAGTTACTTGTTAAACTAACTGACCAGAATTTTGAAATTGCCGCGTGTACTAGCTAGAATTACTCAGAATTTAATGTTATTTAACATTTAGTATGGGTTAATTGATTACAGTTTAATTTCTCAATGATCATACTACACGTCAATAAATTTGATTAGTATATATGTTGTTGTAACTGTAAATTACTTCTACGAAGGGCAATGTTTATTAATTTGGAAGTTCTTCCTAGACGAAAATGTTTATTTTGATCGTGTTCTATGCAAGTTTATGTAAAATAAAAATATTTTCTTGATAGAGATGCTTTCAACGTGTAAAATACAGTGCAATTTGCTCTTTGCACTCGACTGTCCTCTCCGATGCACCACTAAAAATTACTATACCATAAGTCAAAACAAATCCTACATTGTATTTAATAAATTTCGAAACGTTCAGGTATGGTACGAGTAACGAATATATTCTAAATCAGATGAAATGCTCATGTTCGCGAATCAAAATGACATCGAATGCAAAGGGTTAAATATACTACTTTGTTAAAAAGAAATGGGATCTTTTACTTGATGTAAAGGGGAGTTAACTTCAATAAGTATGGATGTACTTTTGTAGACACCTTATTACTTTTCCCCACGTTATAAACTTATACTTCTTTGTACCAAAAGTATTGCTTCTCAATGTATTATTTATTAAATTTGGCTGGAACGAAAGACCGTAGAGTTTTTAAATTAATATTGTTCATTCATAAGAAAAGTAACACAATTCAAAAGATGTTTATAAAAGAGATTATAATGATAAATATATAAATTGGGGTGTGCTTTGTAATTAATGTACATGATAATTAACCCAGTATCTGAATAACAACAAATTATTTTACATTTCTAAGTTGGTTATATACGATACAAAAATTGGCAATTTTAGCTAATTTTAGAATGCACGATTTCCTTCTTTTGATTTATGTCACTTTTCTTATGAATGAACTATATTTTCCATTTTGTTCTATTACTTCTCGCCATGTTTGAGATAACTTATCATGTTATTGTGTAAACGTTGTTGTTTGAATTTTAATGTAAAAACGCTACGAAATTTCTTTACCCACTACATAGAAACGGATATAATAAAATATCTCTTTTTAAATCACTATAATGATTGCGGCACAATTTCTATGATTTTGTACAAGAAAGAGGCGGCATCAATATTTAAGTTATATTAATTGGATCATTAAGAAAGCAATCGATTTCATATACGTAGGCACTCACAAAAGTTTCCTTGCACCTTTTAAAACCAACTGAACAAATTATTTTCTTGTTTTTTATGTATTTTTGAAATTTTCTTTACAGACTCGGATAACAAAGATGCAAAACTAATATCTACTACATATTTTTTGCAATTCATTTGAATTACATTATTTAAAAAATTTTTGTACAGTTTATTTAGTAAACGAATTCTTCCAAATTCTTAAAAAAAGTCGTTTGGTCCACTTTCAAAAGAGTTACATCATTTCAAAGGATATATGGAGACTTTTGCGACTGACTGTAGAGCAAAAATGTATCAATACGGATATTAACTCAATTTTTTCAAACAATACTTAATTTCTTATTGCTCGAAAGCCGCTCGAAAGTGCAGGTAACTGCTTATTGCAGTAACTCCTTCAATTGTTAGAACAAAAGCAGGCGCGAATAAAAGTCATCATTCGACTAGTGTTAGCCAGAAACATTTTGTTTGGTGGGCGTCCATTGATCCGCTTATTATTCCCGACTGTGCTATCCGTTAATTAGTGTCGACTTTAAAACAATTTTGCTGACCGCGCATTAATTATGGTTGGCCATAAATCCCGGGAAAATTCGAACGTGTGCCATGGTTCCCCTTCCCCCGTCTATCGGACACGCAGGTACGTGCTAATGCTATGGAGAACATTGAGTATCGAACTGTTTTCGTCGACGCGCGAATTGTTAACGAGATATTCGAAAAAGTTTTTCAACTGACGCCTCGAACACAAACAAACGAACGATTTACAAAAGCTTACCCGCAAAAGTTGCGCGCTCGATTTTGAAAAAATAAAGAAAAAATGGATGCACCCTTTTATAACGTTCACCGATCGCCATAGCGAGATCCAACGGAACGGTATACACACCGAGGAAGCACTCGTAAATTTCTTACAGACAGGGATTAAGTGTCCATCGTCGATCAACGATACCAAGCTTCCAAGCTTCCGCGCAGAGAGATAGAGAGACGCAGTGTGTGTGTGTGTGTGTCCTACCACCTTGGTACTTTGAACTGTTCGTATCACGATTGCAACGGATGGTCGAACCTTTTCAGTTGACGAGGAAAAAACAAAAAGAAACAGTGAAAACAAGAAAAAAAAAGAACAGAAATCGAGAAAAGTGTACCGAGGAGAAACGTAGAGGAGAACACACACAGTTCGGTGTTACACGTGTTTCGATGCTGGGAATCGACAGAATGGATCGATCGATTAACAAGGGAAGAGAGCGAGCAGAAAGGAACGGACGATGGGTTTGCCTCGGGTCTGCAACCCCTACTGACGGAGGCAGGACACGACCCTTTTCGAACGAGGACGCAGCGAGTCACGGTGAGAGAGCAAGTACTCGTAGTAACACGGCGCGGCGACTCGACGACTGGCGCCGCGTCGTCGAGCTCATTGGCTCTCTCTCCCGCCCCTCTCTCTCCAGTTGTCGGCTCGTGTTTCTCCCGTGCTTTCTGTCTTACCGCAACTTCACCTCCCTAAAGCTACGTGCACACTGGACCGCGTGTCCTGCGACTGCAAACTGCGACTCCTCCGTGCACTCCGAAAAGATAGCACACGCTATTTGCATACAGTAACGTTGCGGTAGACGCGAAAGCGATGCACCCAATGTTTGTGTCAAATGTATCCCTACTACCGTGGGATGTAGGACAATCGTTCCCGTAGTCAGCCATCTTAAGCGTTATATCATTATTCACACCATGTTCATCAGGATTCGAATATTTTTAATTCGCGATTATTGAGTTTGCAACGGCGCATTCGTGAGGAATTATTCAACTTTATTTCCTTGGATGAACATTATGAAAAGAGTGGTAAACAATTTGGATAGATTCACTCCTATTATTTAGAGCACTCTATCTCTGTAAACATAGCGTTAATCTATTATTTTCTCAATTTTTGTAGGAGGGGATGGAGCTACACATTGGACGTGTGATATTGTGACATTGTGCATATTCAAATTAGGCCTTTAGGGGCCTAGAAATTCAATTCTCGAGAAATACAACATGATATATCAACGATAATACCAATTATCCAGTGATAAAACATTTTTGTCGCATCTTTTTATCTCACCAATATATTTGTGATATTTTTCTGATTAAATTCTCGATTATCTGAACTAATGATATCAACATGCACCACGATGAATTGTACAAATCGGTGAAGTTTTAATCTAGCAGTGTACCTAGATAACTGTTTTATTACGTGTACACTCGCATTCCTCTGATTAGTACGGATAACAGAGGTTCTTCTGTATCGTGATTTAAACAAGTAAACATGATCTAAATTCTGTCGTGTTTGATGTAATTTCTCTCAGAAAAGTGTCCCGAATATGTTGGTAAAAGTTTCATCAAAACATCATAACATCATATTTTGTTTAGTCTCTATTCTTTTCTATGCTTGACGCTAGTGGTGAGGGATTAAGAAATAATGTTCGTACTCGATATACGACGATATAGTACACGATATATACATAGATCAGTTGGTTTATTAGTTATGAACGATTAAAACTGGCGAAAATCGCAGTTACGGAAAAACGTGAAAAATATTAGCTAATTTCGATGAAATTTTAGCATGCATATACCTTATACGAATCTACAAAACACTTTTTTAAAATTTTTGGTTACCCGCCCAAATACCAATGTCGTAAAAAACAATTTTTACTATTTTTGTCGCGATTCCGACGAAATGTAATTTTTGTCAAATTGTCATTGCACGTCATCTCTACTGAACTAACCTTTGTAAAAAAGTTCAAGTCAGTTTTTCCATTAATAAAACAGTTATTTCGATTTAAGGCGCATTCCAGGATAGTTCTGTAGTGTGTCGGAAGATAGCGGTTGAAATTCACAACTATCTGGGTCAGACATGGACACAGGTTGCCCTGTGGGGCACTGCTCTGACTCCGTTGCAAGCCAGAGCCAAGAAACCACGCCCACCACGTCACAAAGAGCAAGATAGATGATCTGTTGTCACCACCGCTCCTAAATTCGCAGGATCACGAGCACCCCACCTTAACATTTGCTCCGAAGCATCGCCCTCAGAGGCAATTCAGTATGCTCACGAGAACAAATACATTTTGACCAATGGCTCAAACCCCTTCTAGTATTTATAACATCGAGTAAGACTCGCGATACTGAATATGTATGTTATTAATTTCCTTTAAACATAAATAAAATTCTATTTTGTTGTAGTCGATATACAGGTTGAGTCTCTTAACTGTACCACCGGTATTTACTTCTAGCCTACTTGTTGCATCAAACTAATAACATTTGTTTCAAATATTGTTTGATGCACCGGTATGTACAATGTGATCATTAGTTTTTTTATATTTCACTTTATTATTGAGATACGAAGGCGTCCTTGAGTTTTTGTTTCATAATGTGTAATACTTTTATATGCGATTTGAAAGAGTATCGAATGCTGATTAAAAAGGTATTAAGGCATGCGGGGTGAAAAAGTAATAATTACCGAGGTATTCTTTAGTTAATCTTTGGCGGAAGTATAATTACAGAACTTTTTTAGTTTGAATCGTTCGTTTACGAATCTATTACTAACGCATTTTTGACGCTTTTTCTTATTAACACGAGTCCAAACACGATACAATTTGCATCACGCTTATTCGTTTAATTAGAAGTGCTTGCGTTATCCCAACCTCACGTCCCACTAACTAGTTCGGATAATCGACGTTCTACTAAATCGTGTATTAAACAAGTAAAGACGGTCAAAACTGTGTCATGTTGGGTATCATTTTAATCGGAAAAGCGTAGCGAATGTGTTGGTGAACGTTTCATAAAAAAGAATTAAAATCAAACCAGCTATCATTGAATTTGATCGAACATGCACTGAGCATTCACTGGAGAATATATCAGTAACTATTATTTTTTCGCACTGTATGCTTTACTACTTTTGTAGTCGGCATTCTATACTCTTTCGAATCGCATATTTAAATATCACACATTATAATACAAAAACTCAAGGTTACCTTTACATCGCAATAAACTGTTAAGACAAAAACAAACTAATGATAAAATTGCATGTCTTCTTTTATATAAAGATACTTTTGTTTGAAACTTTTCGTTATGCAACAAGTAGGTTACGAGTAAATTCAGGCAGTACAGTTAAGTGACTTGCCCCGTATAGGCTTTACAGAATTTAAAAGGCATACAATAAATTTAAACGGTCTCCTTTTTCTAAGAAATTATGAACGATGAAGAATTTCTAATCACTATAACCACAAAATAAATAGCAGTGCAAGAGATTAAGCAGAGGTCGAAAAAGTTATAGAGATCGTTGAACTTTTTTGAGAATGTTCTTCATGTTACAAGTTCCAATGGGAATGAATAAAGAAAAACTCTGGAAAGTAGTAGTTTCAGTTTGAATAGAATCTATGAAAGATAAAGATATCAATTTTGTTGGGCATTTTATCAGTCTCATTAAACGGTATAAAAAAAATGTTGTTTAGTACTAAAAGCAATAGTATAATAAAATAAGACTAGCTGGTGAATAGTGGAATTATGGGCTAATGTTTAACTAAATCAATAAAGATAGAACAGATATATTTTTTCTACTTCAAGATTGAAACTTCCCCTCTGCAACAATCCCTCGAAACTTGATGTACCATTTTTTTGTGGCCGTTTTATTAAGTTTTGAATGAGAGGTACTGTCAAGTTCATTATAAGATAACCACGAAGACTTAGCCATGGCTAAACTTACGCCTCACTTCCATTCCACAGAATAAACCCTAGAAACTGTATATTAACTTTTAGGGGGCACTTGTAAAGCAAAAGTTTTAAGGTTCAAGTCTGTGGTAGATGTTTTCAGAGTAACTTCAATTTGTAACAGTGTTGAAGATAAATGTCTTCAATTTCCCTCCCTCTTTCAAGCTTTAAAATGAGTCCAGGTTGCAGATTGCAGTACATTTTTTAACTAAATTATAATGATTTAAATATCTACAAATTTTCAAAAGTCAAAAATATAGCGCCCAGATACTTTTTGGAGCCACTATACTGTGGAAACAGTATTGCATTTATTATTTCCCAACTTTCTATCTTTTAACTACTATTTCATGAACAACGATTCGTCATACAACTGTCACCATACTTCGTAGTTCTATCTCCGCCTATATACATTTACCTAAACGTTTTTTATCTTGTTATCAGGTCCAATACAAGTAATTGTTAGTTCGTGCGAATGATTGTAAATGAATTATGTTAGAGGAAGCTCTGGAAAATGTAGAATTAATCGGATCCAGCCACTACTATTTATCGTTTGATTTTCTTTCTTGTAAGGACTTTCTTTCGTAACATGAAAACGTTGCAAAATAATTATATTTTCCATAAAGGACCACAATTTAGCGGTACTTCACAAAATAACACGGAGTGCTTTGCTTGTAAACAAATGTTAACCCGCTCAGTTTCAGGTTTTAACAGATATTTTAGGTTTACGAAGCAGGATGGATAAGAATTTGTCGGAGGCTCGTGGGACTATTGCACAATACGCGGTGCGACATGTACTCTAGTGTGTACATAGCTTTAGTTAGATTCGTTCGGTGTTTCTCTCTCTACTACGCCACCGAACTGGCCTTGATCTTCTTTTTCCAATCCTTTTCGGATTCTGCGTTTTAGATTCCGTTCACCCTCCCCCATCCCCAATTTTGCTCCTCCTCCCTCGAGTGCCTTTCAACTTGATTCTTTTAATTTGCTCCTTCGTGAACATGAAGACCTCTATAAAGACCCTCGTCTGTTCGAATTGAAGCTAACTTCCGTTACGAAGTCTCCTATGTTTTCCTCTATTTCTGTTCGAAGAGATTAACCGCGTTTTTTCGCGATGCGTCCCGACTGCTGGCGCTTTTCGAGTACTTTAGTTCGATGTCCCCGTTTTGTTTACAGTATCGATTCCTCATTCCTGGTATTCGGTTGCTCTATTTACTGCCCTTTTAATCCCCGTTAAGCCACCCTTTCTATTGTACAATACGCTGTTTGATTACCTCTCTCATCAATTGCCATCGGAAATGCCTTTCTTCGAGATGCAAAGGAACTTCTTTAGTACTCGCTGTAGGGATACTTTAGTCCGTTGTCTCTCTCTCTCTCTCTCTCTCTCTCTTTCTCGGTCTCTCTCTATTTACAAACTACAGCATGATAAGTTTGGAAAACTTTCAGCTTGTATTGTTAATCAATGGAACAACTTAAGCAACATTATTCTCCGAATGCATTGCAGGTAATTATTTTCTGACTTACCGACGTTTTTGAGCTCTCCTCTGTTGGCAATGTTATCTACTAAACCATAGACTACAAAATCAGTACAGACATTGCATCTTATGGGAGTTTCTGTCTAGCCCTTGGAAGGTTCTAAGCGCCCCCATACCATTTCGGTGTCGCGCTCATTATTACCGACAGTTCGTGGATTTAGGCGTATGAGCAAGAACCGAATGTTCTGTATACTTCATTTAAAAATATATATGGCGCGTGTATTTGAACGATAGAAATAGTATTTCTGAAGTATGTATTACAAAAATATAGTGAAATATAGTATCGTACTGGTCGGTTCAGAGCTTGCAAGCATTGTACGCGTCGCGTCACCCTTTTGTTTCTCTCTTTGAAAGAACCAGAGTCTTCCGCTTGATTCGTTCTGAATCTCTGGATTAGTGAATACATATGTGTTCTTTTTCCAAAAAAATGATTAGAGAATCGGTCGGGTGAATGTATGGCAGGGGGTTAAAGTACTAACACCCGTTGTCTAATATTATTATTAGGATCGTTGTGTATGCCAACTGGATTCTTTAAGAACCACGAGAGTTGTTTCTAAAAATGATATATTTCTAAAAGCTTGCAGGATGCAATAGGCCTGCACAAAAGCTGGATCGTTATTTAACAATATGCCTATGAAAGCTTCGTTATGTATCGGTAAGGTCGATATTTGCGGTACACATGTGGCGATGTAGATGCGGGCCACCGAGATGACGCAATTCTCGATATGTTCGCGGGACAAAGTAATCGGAAACGGTCTAGTTCTCTCCTGTTTTTTCCTCCGCGAGAGAGTATTATACGGTGTGTTAAAAATTTTTGAGAAAGATAGACTGCGGATTTGATGCATTTTTACAGCTTCATAAAACTACAAAAGAAATAAATAAACTACAATTTGGTTACTGCGTCCTGCAGTTGCGCAAACTATTCTTATTTTGCATAAAGAATCACTGTCTAGTAGGGGGAGTTCCCCAAGCGCTGAACACTTAAGGTTTTTCTTAAACAAATGAAAAAATGTAACACTTAACTTTTGTCCGCGTTATTTGGAAATTAACAACCTTAGAAACCAAAATATTGCGAAAAATAATTAAAATAATTAATTTAGTTTGGATTAACATTATACTTTGGTTATATTGAAACTAATACACTCTATGTGCAATATAGAAAGATAATTAAAAAATACTTATCAAAAGATATAATAACACAACTCACACGTCTTTTGACTGCAAAAATTAATAGACAAGTTGTAATATCTTATAATTTTAATGATAATTGGTTATTGTTTATTTTTGTTCCTTTACAATTTACACGTGACAACGGCTCAGAAAAATATTAAATGTTATATATTAAAGATATATAGCTATTGTCCGACGTTAGGAACTCCCCCTAACAAAGATTTCAACGAATGGAAACTGGATCAGTTGATTAGAAATTGTGAAAAAGTGGAGTTTATGACGCGACATATGGTAAACTTTTGTGGCGGGGTGTACGTTTTGTGTCTTTTCATTTTTATCTGGCAGTGCTGCGATAGGAAATCTTTTAGTTGGCTGCGTGAGTAAATGCTACCCGTCTGGCTGTTTTATTGTGTTCACCGTAGCCAAGTACACCGCCGAACACAATAATTGTTCACCGCATTCCTGTTTCCCGAGAGATGCTTCGAAAAACAGCGTTCTCATCAGAGCAATGCTGTGGCACAGATTCTGTGCCACACGGGAAACAAAAAAATTAATTTACTGTTCCTTGGAGATGTAAAGCTTAGCGAAGGTTTTAATTACTGTTTACGACAGATATACCGAACAAAATATATGTTTTATACAGTTTAATTTAACCTTCTTACTATCCATGGATTAGAATTTCCCTTTTCCTCTTCCAAAGTACTCTAAAATGTTTCATTTCCTTCTCATTGTTGAATTTCCTTGAAATATGAAATTCCAAACTAAGCTTGGTCATTATCTAGGTAAATTATTTGAAAAATAATCGTTTAAAGAACATATGATTTTATTTAGCTATACGTTACTCGAAATAATCGCGTGTTAACTAACTTATTTGAACAAATAGATGACTTTTCTTTAGATTATTTCGATATTCGGATTTAAAATGAAATAATTTGGTAATTATTTATGAAAAGGTACTACTTTCGTATGTTTTCTAATTTGTCGTTCCAAATAATACCACAGGTGTTCTATTGATATCGGGAGATTGCGGCAGAGTTTTTAGATACGCTGGTGTATTATCTAGTATCCACATTCTGGTATTATATGCAGTATGCTTCGCATCATTATCGTGCATGAAAACGAAATCATCTTTAATATTCATTTTCTCTGTTCTGGGATCAAGATTGCCTTTCAAAATGTCAATATAGACCCTGTGATTCATTATTCTACCAATAAATTCTATACTGCAACATCGATTTTTAAAAAATTCTGGAAACTTCAAATTGCTGATTTCATATCGAAGTTGTCGGATGACTACGTTTATATTATTATAGTAGTTGTATCTTTGTGTATTTTTTCGGATTAGGCTAACATATGTTCGACTAAAGTTTAAAATCTCCAAAACTCCGAAAGAAAGTCCGATCTCTGATTTCACATAAACTTTTTAGAGATACCAGTATCATACACATTCAATAGTGTAATTCAATGGAATTCAATAAATTCAATGTTCGCAATTTTCAGGTTTTTTTGTAGAGTGCCGCATAGTTAATAAAATAAAAAATCGACTTTTTCGATATTTCTCTACTTAGGATATAATTAATTTATGATTTGAAGTCTAAAGAGTTTTTCCCGTCTCTAGTATATATTAAAGGGAATTTATAAATAAAACCGGGAATGGCCTAAGCATCATGAAACATATATTTTTGTAAACAAGGTCCAGTGTCTAATAGTGAATACACTGATGCAGTATGTGAATGTTATTTACTACTGTGATATCAACAAAAAGCTCGGGTTGTTAAAAAAATTATTGGAAAATAGAGACACGTTTATATGAACTTTTTTTCTTATTTTGATGTATTGAATCCGCCCGTAGACCTATATCCACATATTCTCATTCATTTTGTATTGTTATCTGAAGCATCTCCATTAAAGCCTTTGCGAACAGTTTTCAAATTGTTCTTTGTTCTATACAGAACCTTGTTCGCGGGATATGTAGTAGGAGGGCTCTTCACAAACAATTCGCAAGATGTACTCTGGTTATTCGCAAACTTTAATAAGTGGATACTAAAAATAATATGAACTCTGCAGTGTTCACTGTATCGTATTTAATACATGAATGATCGCTGTGCATTGCGAGTTTGCAGAGGTTCTTTTAATTATTTATAGTCACATTTAAAAAAATATACTTTATCTAATCTTTATTTAATGTTTCATAGAACAATTTAAACATTAAAGGAAATGTAGTTTTCTTAACTTTTGATTGGTAAATAATTATAAAATCGACGTTTCTGTGGTCTTGACAGAGTCGAAAGACCGGACAGAAAGGCTACGCGTAGAACGCAAGTTGAAGCGGCTAGGCGCGTGGTCAACGTGACCGTCGAAGTGTGTTTTGAAACTGATTATTTTGACCTGATGTCCCCCCTTTTTATACGCAAAAAATGAATGGACGAGGTCTCGGTACATCAGGTACCTCGACTTGGCGTCCGGAATAGAAATGAATGGACGGACCGTCATAAACGCTTGAGGCTCGATGTCCCATTGAGCGCACGTGTACAAACCGTTTTATTGCCGGACGGTTCGACGGCATTGACTTCGCTAATTTAATTATATATACGATAAACCTAATGTTGGCATGGGGGGCAATTTCCATTTGAAGAATGGGCCGTTTTCTTGTAGCAAAACCGTTACTTTATGAGCAGCGAGTTTGCTTACAAGCATCTAAACATCTGTTTGCCAAATGTCAGGAAAAGGCAATTTAGAAGTCCGTTAAGGACGGAACAGTATTAACGATACAAATGGTCTTTAAATTGATAGTAGATGCGTTAAAAATAAAACAAAAACTTAGACAACATTTAGATAATTACTTAGAAGTTGATCCTCCTCGCCGATTTGGACGATCTTGAAATATGTTGTCAAGGTCCATTCTATCACTCATTTGAATACGGCTTAATAATCGAGTTTCTTTCCATAAATCGTGGCAATAGAAGTTAAAACCGTCTGGCCCGTCCATATTAAATTTTTTGCTCTAGTAAAAATTATTTTTCGTCACTTTTACAGCAGTTGAACCAATTCCAATTTTACGCTCTATGCATTTTCTACTTCATCTACTTCTTTTTCAACTTTCTCACCATTTTGCCGACAAATAATGGCGGACTTACAATTTCTCAAAACGTAGAGAATAACACATCAATGTTTTAGGTTTGTGAGCTATTAATAAGAATTTTATAAATCCATTCTGTCTGTCCACTAATATTTAGGTTTAACATAGTTAAATTACAAAACTACGAGATTACACTTCTACTAAATTTCTCGTAATACACGTTAAGATATTCATAGCTCGTTGACGGGCAAGCTGATACGACATAAGGGCATAGAGCAGAGACCCGCATAACCATTAAACTACATTTGACACTGCCGTAGCGAAACTGATGGAGTTTGGTTTTCTTTTTGATAGCATCGCATATGTTATTAACAGTTCTTATCAAAATATCGAATAAATAGAAGTTCTGACGACTGGTTTGAAAGTGAACATATGAATACTCATTGTGGACTCACAGTTGTGAATATAAATAACATCAGAGTAAACAATTACTCGTATTTTAATGGAAGATGTAAGATTCATAGAATTATCATCTTAATAAGTTCACGAGAATCGAGAATACAACGAGCATTTAATGCGTGTGCAGGAATTGTTTTTCTTTCACACAATAGTTTATAGTCATAATAATCAGATGATAATCTCTAAGTATCCTTCGAATTGTGAGTGCAATTGAGAATGTAAAAAAAGTCTTAATCTGTCGCTATTTTGTGCTAAGAGTCTTGGGACTACATAAAATGTCAATTACTACATCATTTATTTGAAATTTTCTGTAACACTCTGTCTCGTTAGAATCGCTAAATTTGATTTGATAAAGCAAATAACTGTAATTGTGGAAGAAAAATGGGGGCACACTTGTGGACACTTATGCGCATAAAAACTGAAATTCTCTTATTCAGTTCATTGCATTTGACCTAACAAATTACATAGCTAACTATTCTATTTTATTCTATATGCATTAATTGCATACCTAACTATTACCATATTACCTACGTCCTAGTCTTCTTATTAAAATGAACATTTTCCTGCAGCTAAAATATAACAAAATTCTGCAGCTCCATCTTTGAGAAGGTTTTGAATTCAAGTGTTCCATATTAGGTGCAATTACCGTAGATCCTAGTATTCTTAAAATTCCATCAATCAAAATGAGCATTTTTCCGCAGGTAAATCGGCGGATCATGTTGAAGCGCGGCTGATCCTTGACCACATCTTCAAGACGGATTTCTACGATGTGTTTGAGAGCTGATTGTTATTCCACTCGCGTCCCTTTTTCTCCCCGTTTCTTCGGTCGGCCGTGTCCCGTTCGCCTCGGTTTCTCTGTCCAGAGGCCGAGAGATGCGGCAACGGTCGACTTCCACTTGGCCGAGCGTGATCGAAATTGATCCACGTTGTATAAAAGGGATGCCGCTGGCCGAGACTACCAACAGCCCCGATAGCAAAAGAGTTAATTATAAAGAGGCGAGCGTCAAAATCCGATACGTCGTCGTGGTCGACGACGACGACGATGGTAGCAGCGGCGAGCAACGAAGCCTTATGCGTTCGCTCGATCGCGAATAGTCACCGATTATCGGAAAAAGATCGATGCAGCGCAGGGCCCGGATAACGCTGCGAGACGCTCGATTTCCTATTAAAATAGAAACTGATCGGTCTCCGCTCCTATTGTCCGGCGGATTACATCGCTAACAGACTTTTCCTTTCTCGATCGGCTTGCTACCTGGACTGATACCATTCGATCTTCGCTTCTTTTTCACATGGATCGGCAAATCTAGCACTTACACCATCATATTCTCTCTCGCGAAGAGATAATATACCTTTCAACTAGAGATCCCTATTACACCTGCATTTTCATACACAATATGTTATTTTAATACAATATGTCCGTGTTCCAGTCCGCGTATCATTTCATACACGAGTATTGAAATACGCGGATACACTGTTATTGAGATACGATGGCTACCTTGAGCTTTTCTTTCATAATGGGTCATATTTGAATAGGCGATTTGAAAGACTCACAGTGGTTCTAATCGATGAATTAGGAGGAAAAAAGTTCAAAATTAAAGGTAAAGAATACTATACATTCCACAGAGACGCAAAGTGACCTCTGGAATTAGTCTCATATTATCAATGAAACAAATGACGAACGCAAATATCGCGTCGCAACGCATAATTGTTTTAGGTTACTCGATCGCTTGTCGCGAAATAGTGTACGTGAAAACGTGTGTTCTGATTACCTGGCATTATAAATACTTTTATATTCATAATAATGTGAATTCCACAGTTGAAGGTAAATATAAAACTACAAATTTATTTCAATTTAGTGACTCATATTATTATTTCTACTTCGGGACATCTTGATATACATACATGGTCCAAGTTATTAAATGTTACTAATCCAAACTATTTTTAAGCAAGAGCAACACTCCTGTACTTGATACAGATTCAATAGCTTTTCGCCTTCAGTTGCCATTTTGTGAGAAATAATTTGTTTGTAGACAGATTGCGCGCTATAACTCGGCGGGACATAGTTATTCACCTGAAGGAATTAGGCTTTATGTAATCGACTATGACCCAGAATCGTCATATGCTCATAAATTATTTAGAGAATGAGCTAGAAAGTACAGGACTTGAAAGATTTTTCAAGTGGAATGGGTACCCGCGGGCACGGTTCCGGGCAAGGGCGCAAAAGAATACCTGTCTAATATTTTTTTGGGGTTCTATATCATACAAAAATCTCATTAAGATCGACGTGTTACAATTGGGTAACCTCCCTTGTAAGTAGTCTCCCCTGAAGCAGAATATATTGTTTAAAATACTTTTCGAAAACGGACAGTTATGAAGATAATTAAATATTACATGGAAGAATAAGATAAGGAACCCTATTTTATTGCGGTATACAATATAGGTAGCAATTTTGCTGTATATCTTAATAACTGATATATATATATATATTTCTATTAATAATCGTTCGATTTATATCCTTTATCATTTTATAGAGTTACTTGTATTGTTGGTTGTTGTGGATTTTTTAAAGAGTAAAAATGGTTATTATTTGCTGTTCATAGTGGTAATAATTATCTGATGCTACATTAACGTCACCTAATTTTTTAATTCTTATCTATGATTTTGTTATTCATATAATATAATATTGACGTTTCTAAAACGAATGGATCCGCTTTCCATTGATAGTATGAAAGGTCTTCAAGAATGAACAATGCAAGGATATAGAAATATATGAAGCTATTTTGTTGGTTCATGCTTCGCCAAGAAATGCCATTTAAACATTAATTTTGATTAATTTACCACGTTATCGTAATATCAGATAACAATTAAATATGTTACTACACCATTAAATTTTCCCTTCAGTGTGGGTTAACAATATATTAAAGAAAATATGTGGTACCGTTTAAAAAATACAAAATAATTAATGTTCCTTAAACAGAAATATTTTTAGAAAATTTGTTGTACTCTATAAATTCTTCACTTAACACCAAGGCACTTTTGTTTGAAATATTTTCTTGTGAAACTGTTACAAAAAACTTGAATAGCATGATGACCGATTCGTTGACCATCGTGTACATTTTCCAGTGCTGGTGCCGTAAAAAATTCTTACTATTATTGCTGAATCTATTTTAAAATTTTCATATGAAAATATTTTCAATTTCAACCGATTATAGTTACACGGCGTATAGCCTGTAATGTAACCTGGTCATCATGCTCTGTAGAGCACATTGGAAGCGTTAGCTCATGGTTACTATGGGTTACAATCGCCTTTCTGAGGGAACCCTTGTTATGATTCGGGTTAGGCGGTGATTGTATTTAAAATACTGTCTTTTATATTCAATACATGTTCATCATCATAATGCGATTGTGCGTATTCCAACTGAATAGGAATGTTGATTTCTGGGGTGATAAAAATCGGATGATACCCGTTCTAAAAACCATGTCTCTCTGAAGTTATTATATATTTACAGAGTTGCAATAAGTATGTGTTACTTTATTGAATTGTCATTAATAAACCATAAGCGATTTCTGTACCATCCGAAAACGTTTTGCCATCTTGCAACGCCCCTATTTCAATTTAAAATTTATTCGTGCAAATGATACCATTAATAAACTAAGAAGATACATGCAAATACTTTATGCCCAACCCAATAATTTACTGTTTAATAATGAAACGTCCAGAAACCGTTTACTCAGGTTTACAGTAGAAACTTTAACGAATCCGAGCTTTCTCCGAATTTAATTGTACTTAATAGTCTTATTTCTACCATTTCACTCGAATAAGCTCATACATTTTCATTTATCTGCATAAAAGTTTTAAGATTCGGGTCAGGTTCGGGCTAGGACTATAAAGAAAATGTAGTCAAGTTTCCGTCCATCCTTTATTCGTTGACATGTCGGGAAAGCAACGCGAGACTATGCACTGTCCGTTTCTTCTGCTCCAGCGAACAATGTGATAACTATAATTCAGCTCTTTCTGTTACGTGGAAATATTAGATTTGCAACAGCACCTCTTTCGAGTAGATTTGTGCTTTCTGCGCAATTCCTCGTCTTTAAATAGGCGAATCGCACTCCAACGATTTATTTCCTTCCTTAAATAGTTTATGTCATTTCGTGCCATCCTTTCATTAATAGAACCTCCCTCGTAAATAACTACGAAGCCACCCTGTTCTGTTTTTATGAATCATTAATTTTACATTCAAAAAGCACTAAAGGGCGGCTACTGTTAAAATCAGTAATACATACAGTGTATGTATACAGTTAAACTGTTAAACTGTTACACTGTAAATGTATACAGTTAAAATCTCCAGTGAATTGATCAAATACTTTGTTCGATATCGTACCAAGCAGTTATGAAAATGTTATTTCAAGAAAAGCGTATTCAAAGTTTCAAAGTATAGTCTACAAAGGTATGTCATGTACAAGCTAATGGTTTATCATGCAAAGGCATATAAACCGATACACAAGTCATAATTTAACTGAAATTATATTTCCTTTGTAAACGTAAAATATATTCCTTTGTAGCATTATATGTACAATGGAACAATATTTATTAAATGTACATTGTTTAAACAATCATTAGGATTGGAGGGACTGCTGCAACAATAAGACAGCTCTTCCACTTCCACTTCCACTTTTGTCTAATCTGAATGAACGAACATAAAGCAACTATAGATCAAGTGACACTTCGAATGTACTATCTAAGTGTCAGAGCTATCTCGTTTTTGTACAGAAGTAGAAAAAAAGATAATAAGTTCACTTTAAAAAATGTATATAGACGGCGATGTTTATAGCATAACATGACTATTAATAATTCGCCATCCAGATGTGAAATTTATTATTTAACCTGTTAACTGTATTGTTTCTTTTTAAGAACGTGCATTTGTGTGCTTTTCGTCATACTACACCGCGTATTCTCTTAAATTTTATTTAACAGCAAATTTTCTGCCTACATGATGAGTACACTCGTCATTAGACAAAAAATGCCATCTATTTATGACCTTCATGGACTCCTTTTCGCACCAAGTGAAATATCATACCTTTAATGAAGTTGGATATATTGTAATAACAAAAAATGTGTAACAACTGGATATGCTTTCTTATCGCTGTAGCACCCAAATATTGTTTTTAAATGTTTTGAATTACGTTAAAGGAAATGTACCTATTTCAGATCTGGACAAATTTTATTTGATATGATAACAAGAATCAACTATTATATTTGACATAATTGATTTCGTACAATCAACTCTTTGAAAATAAAAATAATACCGATCTCATGATCATCAGACTTAATTTTGAAGAACAATTTTATAATTATCTTAAATAATTATGAAATAAAATAACATGCTATTTGTAATGATATTTCAGATAATGTTATGTCCAAATTGATGATAGGCTCGAAAACAATTATAGAATAAAATAACATGTTATTAGAAATAATATTTCAAATAATGTCATTTTAGAAGGGCCTAGGTCTGATCTACTTATATGTTTACTAAAAAATCATAAATATGATTTTTTAACCAATTATTTGCAGTGGATTATTTAAAGTGATCCAAAAAGTCGATATTATTGGTAAATAATAGCTTTTTATTAAAAAAAATAATAATAATAAAAAATACAAGTAAAAGATGGTGTACAAAATACACGGATGTCATTTATTATATTTTTATTATATTTTAGTCCGCGGCTGTCACAGGCTAGTCACTTATGGGATTAAATAGTATACATATACACTATATTAGACAAGTATAGTATAAGAGGTAATTGTATTTTAGAAAAATATTAATAAAACGATGGATTCTTTGATCTTTCCACTAAATATAAAATAATAAACTCTCTGCACCGATGAAAACTTAATAATGAAATTTAAATAACATAACAAAGTTATAGAATATTTTGTAATATTTCTAAAAGTAAAGTTGACACTAGAAAATGTCACAAAAATGTTCAGAATGCTAGAGAATTATTAAACCCTGAAATCAATGTCTAACTATATCATTCTGTACATTATCAGAAAACAAAAATGTGCATGTTTGTATTAATATTGTCTTTATGCATACAATGACTTCCATTAATATTGGGACGCTCTTAAAAAGAGGATGACTTTTAAATATTGGATCATACGACTTGGACTATTTTTAGAAGTCAGTACGATTAGTTTACTACACGACGTGAAAAAGAAATTCTGACAAAATTGCAATGCTTCGGAATTATAAGGAAAATATTACAAGTTGTATTTCACAACTTTTGTATGTGGACCTTTATTGAAACTTTTAAGAACTACGTTTCGTAGATTTGTGTCAATTATACGTATTCTGAAAATTTCATAAAAATCGGGCAACATTGCAGTGAGCTACAAACGTTTAAAGATGGTGACAATTGCAGTTTTCCAGGAATTCCGGCCTCAAACCGTAATTAAGGATCCATACATCTATCAATGCCTGTCGTTTTTTCCCGTACCAACCGATATCGATGAAATTTTCACAATGTACGTAATTCACACAGATCTACAAAATGTATTTCTAAAATTTTCAGTACAAGCTCACATAAAAAAGTTGTAAGCACGAACTTTTAGTATCTTCTCTGACTTTTTATCAGATTTTTATCATTGCATTTACTTTTATCGTTAATAGATATATATTATACACATTAAGCATATGAATAATTACCAGAGTGCGGATCTTTATGCGAAATAAAAATCGTCTACATCTACATCAATCGATACATTTATTTCCTAAATCATTTTAATAGGTGGAAAACAATAGTATTTCCAAATTTTTTAAATGTTCTTCTTACTTTGCACTTAAACCGCTCGTTTTTCTTATAAATGCATAAAATCCGCGGTAGTGTAATCACAGTGACTAACACTCGATACGTTTGATCAGATAATTTTTGCCAGGAGTAGCAGACGCGCTCAACGTATATAGGATACGAGTAAAACTGAAGTCGTGTTACACTCGAAACACGAGTACAAAGGATTAAGCCACAGAATCTCGTGTAAAACGCAAAATCGATATTTTTGTCCGCAAAAAGAGGATGTCTCTCCTTGAACTGTTTGTTTGTCAGTCGCGGTCCATTTCCCGTTAGCAATAGTCGTTCGTAGTCGGTCACGGCGAACTTCCCGAAGTTCTGATCAATTAGATCGGTTAATTGATTGTTCCGTAGCTGCCGGAAAGTTCCAGCCACTATTATAGAACGCGGATGCACGAACGGTACGTCACGCGAAGCGTTACCTGTTGCGGGAAGTGAATCGAGGAAATGTCTCGCGCGTACGTAGGATACGTTTGGATCCGGCGAAAGGAAGACGAATGGTGTTTGGATGATGCGTGATCGTACTCACCGTGCGGTCCATGGCAGGACTTTGGTGCCCTCCAAGCTGATGCTCCTCAGCTCGTACTTGGACCGATGCCGAAGAGGTGAGCCGGGCGCAGTCGGTGTGTGGAGAACGCTCCTCATGCTCTTGGAGCTGATTCCGGCGAGCGCGTGCCTCCTGCCGGAAGTGCCTTCTCTGGTCGACTGGTTCGCGGATCTTCTCAGCGAAGTCATCTTCAAACGTAAAACACTGTTCTTTCTTCTCGAGTTGCTCTTACATCGTTTCAAACGGTTCAAGCAGTCTCTCTCGAGTAGCTAGGGCGTTTCAAGCCTGGAAACAATTCGGTACCACTCGCGTCGATCGTTCCCGTGAAAACATGCTGCGCGTCGCGGAGAGCTGTACGAAGAGGGCCGAAATCGATTCGAGTTTCTCAAAAGATCAGCCGGCGGCTATCGGAGATCGCGCGATCGACGGACGAGGAGACGTTGTTATTCACTGATCGAACCGTACCCGTCGAGGATCTACGAAACTCCTCCTCCATTTCTCGGTTCGAACGGCAGCGGCGATCGATGACTGTCGGTACCCGGTCGCTTGTTCGGTTCTCGAGGTTTTTGTCGTTGTTCGGCGGACAGACAACTGAACCCGTCGGATGAACCGGCAACCATAAATGACTGCGCCACCCTTCAACCCCACCATCCAGCGTTGTTCGCCACCACACTGTTCGCAAGCGTCGTACACCGGCAACCCCACCATCCTCTGTCCCACCGATCCTCTGATCATCGGACTTTCTCCCCGGCCGATACCCCCTTTTCAACTACGTGCTTCGATGATTCGGGGATCGATCCAACCGCGATCCGAGCCCGACCGCTTCCAACGCGAGGCAGGCCTGCTCCGTTCAATTAAGCGAGACGGAACGTCCTTTTGTGCATTCTTCCGTTACTTACGAACCTGTGAAAATGATTAGACTCGAACTATAAAAAGACTAACGACCAGACGCTTTTTCCACGGGGAACAAACACGCACGAAGGGTATTCTCCTTTGGAGAACATCAAAACGTCGAATCTATTTATTAACATGTTCGCTGAAAACGTTGCGCGTTACGCGAGTCCACATTAAAAACATATGTAAGTCGAGCATGTGGAATAAAAAGTTTTTGAGACTTCGTTTTCGAGAAAATCGACTCGTCAACTCGGAAATCAGACACGTCACGCGATTCCGATTTTCTCGAAAACAAAGCCTTGTTTGAACAAATTTTATTCTATATTTTCGACTTATTTTTTGTTATGTAGATTCACTCCTTTTTCGGTTGATCTGCCTACGTTATGCAATTCAGAAATATGTTTATATTGTGTGAACAGATTTGGTTGGAACAGGTTAAATAGAGATGCGACAAGTAAGTATTTTGCTTATGCACAGGCGTATTTTTGTATTTAAACTTATGTAAAAAGAGCTATTATATTGAATTATATTGTATTGAACGCAAAACAATACAAAGATTTAAAAAATTTAAAAACGCTGTTCTATTATTTTTAACCGATTAAAATTATTATGAAAAGAAATTAATGTCTGTAGTATTGTTTTTGAAATTTGCAATTAATGTAGATCATAAAATTTTTAAAAAGTGACAGGATAACAATTACTTGTTCGATTGAAATGCTGTTCGTTACAAATAATAATCATGTCAACGATCGACGAGGGAAACTATTTCAGTTGCTCATAACAGTTATTGATGTCGGAAATTTATTTCGACTGTTAGTAACAGATGTCGATGAAAGAAATTGTATTTCGATCGTATGTACCTAATAGTTATCGACGTTGAGAATGTAATTTTACTTGCATTCGAAAAATTGTAATCAAATATTCGGTATTGAAATATACACATGTTTTATCATTGCGAATGATGAAAAATAAATTGCAACTGTTCCAATGAACGTTTTATTCAATAAAGAATGACATTTGTTGACTTCTTAATTACAATTAACTCTGCCGCGTTGTTTTTATTTAATTTAATTACTTTTCAGAGCACCAGGAATACTGCTTTAACCCCTAAGTGTTCCTTCAAAATCTAATTTCAAAATACAATGATTCAATTACATTATATTCATCTCCATCGAAACGGTAGATAGAAACGTAGCGAAATAGTAAAATTTTATCCATATCTACAAATAGTTAAATTATTAATAGTTGCACATTCAACAATTATTAGCACTTTGAGTGGGGCAGTATCAGCCTCAATACTTCACTTAAGGGTTAAAGTGAGTATGGAAAATCTTGATCAAATGCGAAAGAATACTTTACACATTATACCACTAGGTGCAGCTGAAATACATATATGTATGTACATACTTTCTCTTATCGATAAATGTTACGAGCAACCCGAATGCATTTCCTTCATCGATAACTGTTATGAGCGTCTGAAATACGGTTTCCTTCACCGACAATTGCTATAAGCTCTGAAATAAATTTCCGTCATTGATAACTGTTGTAAACGACCGAAGTAGAATTTTCCCCACCAATAATGACTCGCCTGCAAACTTTCATGCAAGATATAAATTATGATATCTGCATTAATTGCAAGACAAAGGAGCCATTTAGGAATTTCTTCGTTTCTTCAATGACTTAGACAAATTGAAAATTATATATCGATGTCCTGTAACTCTTTTAATCTTGCCATTTTTTCTAATTTCTTCTATTCATTTTTCTTATCAATACATAAAATTCGCAGTCTAATGCGAATGACTATGTATCAGCTCTCGCTAAAAAGTCGCACACTTTTTATTAAAAACTAATTTCAGACTAAATGTAATTATTTCAAAATGTCCATAACGTATCATCTAGTCTAGCTTCGCAGATAACCCGAAGTCGCTTGGCCCATTTATAAAAAAATTACTCTGATTAGTGTGTGCTATCAATTATGGAACTCACTGTATATAGCGATAAATTGCAATGCTACTGCATCGATACATTTTTGTTCGTAACGTTTTAATAAAAATAAAACCATTAGAATGTCACTTAAGAGGGCCACATTGACAACATATGTCAAGGTCAAGGTCATCGGGGCTTAAACGTAATATTTACCATTATCAAATCCACGAAGAACACCTACGAATTAATTTGTACATTCACCTAATATCGAATCTCCTCAAGTCTAACCTTGACCTTAATTTAACCTTGCGTAATCTGTAATAGATGTCCTCCAGCAAACAAATTACGACGGAAATTTGTATATTATAATAGATGCCGTTTAAATCGAACGTTTTTGAAAACGACACAAATATCGAGAGCGTAGACCAAAATGGAGATGCTACTTCCATTTATTGTACGATAGTACCTTCTTGTATTTACGTTTGAAATCAAGTGAATATTCGATTCAATGTCAAATACGTTCCAAATGGTGTCATACACGGTGTGCTCGTATAAACATTCCAACAAAGATATTTATACTAGAAATAATTTTTCATACGAACTCATCGTATTTTAGTTGAGTGACATTAGCTCCACTAGTGACCAGCTTCCAGGCAGTATTTAGTAAATACTAAATGCCAAATACCATTTAGGCAAGCATTGAAAATTATTTGGATAATACTTTGTCAACTACTAGGTTTAGAACATACGAAGGTCAATACATTTTTACATAGAATTTAATACTCTATTGACTCATAGTATAAACGTTAGGTCGATCTATTTAAAGAGATGAAGCTGACCTTGAAATGTTCGAAACGCCTTCACCCGTATAAAAAATGTTTGCATCACAATATTTATCCCCCTATACCATACAAGTGTTGTATATATTATTTTTTCATATTATTACAAATAACGGAAATATTCAAGGTGGTCAACGTTATTAGGCCAGCCTGTATAGAATACTTCCGACACATGGGAATAATTTGACATAATATTCTTATCAAAATTTAGATATTGGTTAAAATTATATAAACGCGGAACTACATTTGTGGAATGTCAATCGATTCAAATTACGAATTTCTCGATAGGCATGGCATTTTTAATTATTTCTCGCTGCTGTGGACAATCAACTCTTTATCTATTCGAGCTCGTTTAACTCAGTTTTTAATGGCTGCAACGTTATATCGAAACGAAACAAATCGACTTTCTTCCGAGTGAGCAACGATCCCACGATGAAAAGAATTGATTAGACCATGTAACTCGAAATGAGTAATTGGTTTTCCAAGGAAGCTGTTATCGTCGACGAGAAATCGATTAACACTAGGCTTACGAACCATTAGACGTCACTATTTTACATTACTCTATAAAAATAACAAGAATGCTTCTATCCAAATTTTTAGCCATTCTTTAAATTATGTATTCTCAAAGAAATAAAGTTACATCATTCCTCATGGATGCATCTTTACAATTTTAATAATCGTAAATTAGAAATAGAACCTGTCCATTTTGGCGGGTCTCGTAAACCTAGTGTTAAGAAATCCTTCATTGTAAATGTTCCATTCTTTGAAAATATTAAGTGAATTTGTACACCTGAGAGACTGAAAAAGTTACATTACGTTTCTAATGTGAAAAAGATGAGAAGAAGTAAAAACAAGTTCTTGAAAGCAAAAGTTTCAGTTTAACCCCTTGTAAGATTTCAAACATAGTCTAGTAAATATCGATAGTATCCATTTCTTTCAAATCTAAAAAAATTTTGCTTTTAATTATTTCTGTATGAAACTTTTACTAATATATTTGTAGCATCTTTCTGATTAGAATGAGACCAAACACGACACAATTTGAGCCATGTTTACTCGATGAAAATCAACGATTCAGTAGAGCCTTTTTATAGAATTTATTTTAATAATTCATTCTCTTTGTTCACGGTTTTTTACTCGATAATAAAGGCTTGTCCCGATTCTTTTTTGTTGCCACATGATGCATCATATCGTATCATGTCAAAACAAAATTTGGTACTATATTATTCGTGGTAAGTTCATACCACTCTGGCGTCTGGTCGAAAACTGATTGCCAGTGCATTGTTCGAATAGAATTTTTATAGAAAAAGAAGATAACAGTTTATTTGGTTTCTCTGGGGAGAACGAATCTCCGAAAGGTTGCACCTTCATTGATCCCCGAACAGCTGTAGTCTCCGGCGTTGAGTGAAATTAAAAGTAAATTGCAATCGAAAGAACCATTCGAAGGGGAAAAGAGTTGGCTCGCGCGAGACGGGAAACGGATCGCGTTCTTCGACGGGTAATTTAATTTGAAGGAAAGCTTCTTCCCCGTAAGTCGATTCGAACGTGTCGTCTATCCGTCTTCTGCCGGGCGTTCTTTTTTCTAATTCACGTTTCATAACTGGCAGAGCGGAAATAGATGATCGCCGGCGTGCATGTTACGCGGAAAGATCGTTTATTCGTAACGCGTACCTCGTTACACGGTCCCTCAGTCACAGTTTCGAGATCGCACGGTAACGGCGCCGTGTCAAAGAGCCTTCCCATCGAACGAATTCCATTGACCACGTGCGTTCTACACGACGCGCAAACTCGTTAATTCACCGGAGAGTGGTAGCGCAGTTTTGTCGTTCTTCTTCCGGCGACGACGTGTTTCCTCCATTCGCTGGGGCAGTGTCCGTGAATAATTTCTCAACGTGAAATATGCGAGCGATCAACCGCGTGTCTCTATTGTAATGTCATACGGTTTAATTTTCGATCGGTACCCGGAGTATTGGAAGCGGTCTCGAGTTTATCGAATTCTTAAAGTTACTTCGGCTTAAAGACACTTCGATTTCGAAAAGTGATCGGCTTTTCGAACTTCGTGCTGTCGGGGTAAGATCGCCTGCTCTCCCTCGGAGTGCGGGTCGCGTCGTGTGTGTAGTTTCAGAGGATTTCTCGTGACGATTTCGAATGGAAACGACGGATCGCTCGAGACGATGGACGCGACGCGAACGAGCAACGGGTTGTTCGTTGAAGACTGCTCGATTCAGGGCCAAGATTATTCCGCGAAGGGCGAAAGCGCCGCGTGCATCGAAAAACGCATGCGTCGCTCTCCGTCGAGAGAAACGCGGCATATCGAGAGGACTTGTTTTCCGAAAAACAACGCGACCGTTCGCGTTCGGGAGGCGTGTCCTTTTCCCGCGAGGATCGATCACGGAAACTCCTCTCGCCGTTAGGTGATCAACGTCTATATCGCCTCCTCTCGCGGTGATCGCAGCCTCGCCGATCCATTCGTCGTTAACGCTAAACCTGCCAAGCGCGAAACATACAAAAGTGATACGGCTTGCAAAAGTGAGAAGATTGGATTTACTTAATATGTATGTTATTGCAACATGTGCTTAAATGAAGAAGACATTTCAATAATTGTGAAATAGACAACCGGCCATTTGACCGTAGTATCACACACTTCTTATATTTAAAGCATTGCACATTTTATACATCCTCGCTTTTTAAATACTTATAGAAGAAAATTTAAACATGTGCTGACTTCGGAGGATACGAGCTTGTATGACCATGGAAATCATTCTGCTGCAATGAGTCGATTCGTTTCGATCCACGTTTTCATATTACATGAGAAAGTCACCCACGAAAAATAATGTAAATATAAAAAATTGACATAGGTTATCGTGCTGTCAGTAAAATATTCTGTAATTTCATTCTCTTCCATTCTTTGAAATACCGTTTGGGAGAGAAACGTTGATACAATTTACCGCGAATACACTGTATTTTTCCTCTTAATAAATTTAATAAGCTACATATAACACCGCAGTGTATGTGTCTCCTAGGGCTTTCAATGTTTCATACATCCATTATTTACTTTTCTCGTAAATATATAAAATCCGCAGTCCAATAATAACTCTAAAGAAGACAAAAAATTAATAAAATTCGACCGTGAAAAGAAACTAAGTGTTCGTCAAGTGTATACCGCCGCAAAACTAAAAGATGAACAGTATTTATTGGCGCAAACATGAAAAGTGACAAACGGAAGCTGTGAAATGATCATAGATTTATTTTTAAAGATCTAGGAAATTCTATTTATCTACATTCGCGGTCTATCTATTCGCAAAAAGCAAGCAACAACAAGAACGGTATTAAATTCGAAAGTGATGCAAATAATGTGAAACCGGCCATTTGACTGGTCTTGATATGATTAGTGTTAAAGGATTTATCAGTGTGTTACATTCTATTATTTTGTGTAGCAACTGACTTTTCCATGAGCTCAAACAAATGCAAGCACGTAATCTATACTTTTAGCATTGTTTAACTTCTGCTAGAAACGTTTCGCAGTAAACGTCTACCATATTTGCTCAGATGTTTGCTGGGGACATTGAAATTCGACAGCCTCGTATATGTGGGATCTCTAATTTAAAACTTTCTGCGCAATCGTTAAAGAAATTCTCGGTTGTTTAAAGGAGGAGGTCTGGAAACCGGGATTAATCTGCGCGGATGACATTGCGTCGAAAGTTTGAAATAGAGTATCTTCTGCTCGACAGGCCCTGCATCAAAAGTGAATGAGTTCCGAGTGGCTTCCGGCACTTCGCTCGAAACACGATCGCCAAGGGACCTGGCCCTTCCCTGCTTATTCTTTTCCGAAGTTGCCTTATTTGTAGTTCTGGAACTGTGACGGGCACCGTTGAATGCTTCTCTAATTGAAATACGTGTAAAATATTCAATGCTTCTGTTGCATACAGAAATCGGTTGACAAACACCTTGGCATTTTGTGTGTAATCGTATTAACGAATGTAACATTTGGCTATCATTTGTATTTAAGAGTACGTGGTGTGCACAACTTTTTCCAGTTGCCGATACTTAGGAGATTTGAAGGTCAACATAATTTCTTTTTTCAAATGTTACCACATTTTTAAGTGCCTACGATTGTAGGCCTTCTCGATACAATTTCAACGATATTATCGTTCAAGGTCATTTAAGGTCATAAATGTAAAAAAAGTTGAAAAATATAAAGTCACTGTGAATATTTTCAGCTTTCAGAATCAATTCAAAATGTAAACAAAGTGCTTAAATCCAAAATAATCTACTACAACGGATACTCAAAATGGTGATGGGACACAGAAAAATACCGTCTCGTGCCTTCGCCCACTGATTGCGTTACGCAGTAAAGTGTGTGGTAATCAATAGCAGCACAGGCCTTTTTTATGCGTATCCGCGTGTCTTCTTATTATAAGTTATTCAGGTGGCTTGTCTTAGGTGCCTCGGACAGTATATAAATTAATATAAAGTATGCAGCAACCCCAATAGGTAACCTTTACCTGTTCTTAAATAATTGAAAACTCTAAATAGCATTTTTCGCAGCGAATGTATTGTAATACTCCATTGTATTCTTCACACACGTACAGTCTGTGTACAAAATATTTGTACACTTTTTAACAATAAATAACTTTTGTTATGTAAGAGAAGAAGAGGTTTCACTGGAGATTAATAAAGTTTTCATTTGTGTAGAATCATAAAAAGAAGGGTAATTCAATTTTTTGATTGTTTTCAAAATTCGTAAAGATATTAATCAATTATTCGTGATTCATTCTTAAACACCTTTCAGTGTAATATTAATGTCAATAGAATGTGGAAAATTATGTATTAATAGCACTTCGTAACCTAGAAAACGTGGATAGAATAAAGGTTATAGTCAAGCAATTTTATTGAAAGATTTTCATAAAACAATTTTATAGAATGTTCTTTTCTATAAATCGTTTATTATAGCCGTGAGCTTTCATAAACATTCGCAGTCCAGGTGCTCGAAAGGTCGCCTGTTTCTCCTACACTTCGTGACAAAAAATAGCACATCTTACATTCTTTAAAGTTTTATTGTAAAAGTTCGTAAAAATTCATTTCTCGCGTCATTACTAGTTTCGGGCATACCTGTACGAATAACATGCTTAATATTGTTCGCAATAATTGCTTCGACAAAATTCTACCAATACAAATGTCAGTTTTGTAGTACGCAAACGGGACAAAATGGTAGCACAACTTGTTAGATGAACTCGATAGTCTTAATTATTATTATCATGATTCGAGATACGGCGACGTAATGATTTTGTCTGACATTGGTTAATGCGGGAAAATGGACATAAAACTTATCTCTGGAAAAAGGAATAGAACAAAATATTTAGAAATTATTGGCAAACAAATAAACGCATTCGCAAGTGTTGCTGAAGATAAATTCATTTTCCAGCATGAAAATGCTGTGGTTTATGCTGCATAAATAGTTGGATATCTTTTTAGGATTACAATTATCTTATTAGGATAATATAGAAAGGTAGCAGACAATTTGAAACCGTAGGAATGATTTTATTTAAATATTAGAAAATTATATAGGTTGTTCGATTACAGGTGGGAGAAAATTTCATTTTTTAGTCATTATCAATTAAAAATCCGCCTAAAATGCAGCAACCCGACCAACAGAGGTGTACATTGCTACGTCATAAAGACACGCGCACAGTCATGTATCAAAGGAGATCCTCGCTCGCACCCAATACTTACAATTAGTCTTTGACGTCACACGCTTTAGCCAATAATTCTGCTATCACTGAAAATGCGTTTGGAATGACCCAAACGGACGGTTTACACCTCCATTCCTGTCGAATTCTTATGAGGCACACAGAGTATCTGTCACTTGACACATGACTGTTGCGCACCTCTATAACGTACGCAACTTACAACTCTATTGGCCGGGTTGCCGCATTTTAGGCGGACTTTTAAGTGTTAATAACTAAAGAATAAAGCCGAAATCACAATTCTTTTACTCTTTATTTCCGTCTTATATTGCGATGGAAAACCACCCCATACATTTTCTTCCACCTGTAGTCGAACACCTTGTATAAATCTTCACCCAACAGAACCACTGCTGTCATGGAATGTAAAGAAGGCGTACTAAAATATTGTTGACATTTTGAGTTTCTATATAACTGCTTTGAGGAATCGAAACAGTTTTTCTTCATCGATAACAGTTATCGAGAAGGATCCAATTTTTTAGGCTCTAATTAAACTGTTATTCGTAACCAAAAAGTATAGAAATCGATATTTTTTAATTATTTTGTTCTTCGAATTTTTATCTTTATATATTGTGTAGATTATCTTAAATTTCAATAATAATCAACTTTGTATCAATGATTTTTATCGTAGAAAATTTTAGAATAACAGTTATTTTTGGTCTCTGGCGAATAATGTGATTTTTGGAAATAAATGAAAATCATGTCTGAATGCGTGCTATCTTTTTGTCCCGGAGTGTACACGTGGATTCGGCGAGGTCGATAGCGGAAAACAAGAATCTAATATACCGAAAACGATCGGTTTCCTGATCCAGTTTACCGAGCGTTTGTTTCCTTCTTTTCAAGGGTTCTGTCAATCGCTCCAATTTCCGTCGGCAGTCTAGAAAACCACGTACATATTACAAATGACGAGCACACGCTCGGCGACTTGTGAATGGCAGTGTACACGCTGCCTGCCGGTCGATACATATCTATTTCGAACGAACGTACACCGCACGTGTGGGATATATTTAACACTGAGAGGATTAAGTACGTCTTGAAGAAGGAAGTCCTAGCTATTGTTTGAAGCGTATAACCCAGCACCGTATGTTTCGTTACCTACTTAAACAGACTACTATCGCAGCGGTACCACCGACCGAATATTTAACACTTTCGCTAACTCGATCCCCGTTATTCCCATTGTCTTCCGGTTCGAACGATAAGAGAGCACAATTCCGTTTCTCGTGCAAACGCGAATTAAACTTCTATTACGTACACCGCTCAGGGAGAATACATTGTCCTCGAAGACATTTCGCTAGACCGCCGGATGTTCGTGCAATTTTTAGCTTTTGGGAAAAATAACAATCCTCGGAGCTCGATGTCACAACGAAAATTGAATATCTTTCGAAAGAATTTCAATACATCTCTTCGTGGTCGTTGTCATAAAATCTTGCTTCGTGTCCTGTCTTCTCGAAGAATTTTCATTTATCTCCGGTATAAAACTCGTCATTCTATTGTGCTATAACTGCATGGAACGTCCGCGGTCCGCTTATAGCGAACGCGTTAAAACATCGCGTGAAAACAGGAAAAATGTCCCGGTGGTGTTCTAACGATCGTGGAGATCTTTGGAACGCGGCGTCTGATCGATCGTTAGCTAAGCAGAATTTGTTGCGCGGTTAATCAGAAACTTACCTACCCTTACTTGTCTCGAGTTAATGTCTTTTATCATAGTTAATTCGACACGCCAGAATCTACAGTCCCACTCGATATCCCCTAGTCGAGATCGCTCGCGCTTCATTCGACTCTGTTCTACCTCGAGTGGCGAAGTGGAGAAAATGGCGTCGTTCTACGCCGCGTGCGCCGTCCAATTGTTAATATAATCATCAGTTAGTCTGTTCAAAGCATTCTCGCCGATCTCTAAGCAAACCGGGGACAGCGAACGCGGCGGAGTCGTGGCGCAGTTTGATCGAGAACGTTCACCAGGTCTTCCGACCTGGGGAGGAAATATAGGCAGTGAACCAGGGCCAGTGTTGTTCGAGAGCGAACCGGAGCAGCTTCCCTTAATCTGCCTTCGTCGATAAGTGGAAAAGAAGTCTTTTTCCACCGTCGCGTCTCGTCGTGATTCCCCGGTAATGACGGGGGTAATTCCAAGTATTCGAGTGTCGCTCCAGGAAGAGGACTCTGTTGTACTCTGGGTCAGGGTGGTGAAACGTTGCGGGGAATGGATATTTTCGTAAAAACACTGATCGGATGCCTTGCCGTGGTCGCGACAAGAGCAAAGCAAGATCAACTATAGGACGGAATCGAGGATAATGTCGGGCGAGGCCCGCTCAGATCTGCATCTCGGGCTCGGAATCGTCGTGAAACCAATTCGAGGTCCTCTGGCTCTCGCTGACGTGCACGCTGCTCAGCTCCCTCTCCATGTACCGACTCGATCTGGTCGCGGAAAGTCCCAAACCTTGTCTGCGATCGTCCAAAGAGGCAAGAACGTCGTTTCTTCGGACCACTCTGGGCGTGGTCTCGACGGAGCTGGTGCCTTCCTCGGCGTCCTCCGCGGCCCACGGGGGAAGATCCATCATTCCGGAAGGTATACCCCAATGCTCGGTGAACTCCGAACCGCTTCTGGCCAAGCTTGGCTGGCTGAGGGACCTGACCAGCGAGTCCGCGCCCTCGAACGAGCTCAAACTCGTCAGGTCGTCCGGGTCGACTCTGACGAAGTCTCGGACCGTCATCTCGGACATCGATCTGACATCCGCTTCGCTACTGGCTGCGGCGCCCCTGTGGCTCGAGCCTAGTCTACGCAGGCGATTCGGTTGAACCATCGTGGAGGAGGAATGCGACACCTGGATCCGGTGGCCTTGGGTTCGAGCAGAGCTGCCGCCGTCGCTCTCGTACTCGTACAAAGTCGGCAAGGACGATCTTCTGGACCTGGTGTCCCATTCGGACGACTTGGACCTCTTGTATCTGTGATTCTTGCCGAGGTTCGACGAAGACGTGGACCCGGCCTGGTTCGACGGCGGCCCGAGAATTCGGATGATCACGTCCCATTTAGCTGGACGGAACAGGTTTGTGTATCTTGCGTCTTTGCGGATCAGCTCGTAGTCCTCTTTGACCACGGCTTCCGTCAGCAGAGTTCGCAGGGTGCTATCGGTGGTGATAATCTCCCGCCACCTTATACGTTCCTCCTCGGTGAACTCCGCGGCGTATCGGGGATCTAGAACGCGGGACAATCTGGTGAACCAGTCCGCGTCCGTCTCGTCGATGGATCGGCGAGCGGATAGCGCCGGTCTGCAGGGTATCTCAGCCCGAGCCGTGTACGTCGGCTCGATATTGATGTCGGGCTCCTCGTCTATCGGCGCGTCGCCCTGGACTCCGTTCGGCTCGTTCGTGATGGTTAAGTTCGACGTAGAACTCACGTCGGAGAAGTTCTCCCACTCGGGCGGCGGCGGCGGGAGATTCTCTGTCGGATAGTTCCTGATAGTCACGTCCCACTTGGGGTCCGGCGGGGGTTGAGGTCTCGATTTGTACTCGGTCACTTGGCGACGGTGGCGCTCCACGTCTTCGATCGTCTTCTTCTCCGTCACCGTTTTCAGGAACACGTCGTCGACCTCGTGCGTCGTGATCTCCGGACGTCTCGGGGCCACCACCTGCGGCTCCACCAGGGGTTCCGTCACTTCCTCGCGGAACAACCGATGTTCTCGATGCTGGATAGCCGTGTGCGTCGCGGTGGTCGTCGGAACGATGGGCGGCGGGGGCGGAGGTGTCGGCGCCAGGATGCTGGCCACTCTGTACTTGGCGTGAGTGTGATCGGTCACTTCCGTGAGGGAACGGGTCTCGGTCAGTTCCGTGTTCAACGAAGTCAGGGATTTAGGTCGACGGATCTCGTGGTGCTGAAGCGGAGGCTGCTCGAGCCCGCCGGGCGACGGGATTCGTTCCTCGGTCAGGCTGGCGCTGGTGATCGTCTCCCTTTCCGCCTGTTTCCTTAGGATCCTCGAATAGACGGGCGGAGTTTGCTGTCGGGAGATTGTCGAGGGCGAGGCGCCACCTCCAGGAGGCCCGTGCAGTTCAGGGACATAGGAGAAGGTTGTCATTCTACCTGGCGGGCTTTCCAGGCTGCGAGTCAGGCTGGACTCTTCCTTTTCGAGGATCGTGGTCAGGTTCCTTTCCAGCGTGACGCTTGCCACGTCGGATTCGGATGGTAGAGGGCTAGGCGGAGGAGGCGGGGCTCTCTTCACTCTCATTTGTACATCGAATTTCGGTTCGATCGGTACCGCAACCATGTGTCGAGCGATGCTGCTCCTGGAAGCGTTCGCAGCCGTCATCGAGGTCGTTTCCACTTCTGCAGCGACCGTCTCCGAGTACAAGGAACTGCTGGTGCGCATTTCTTGCCGTTGATGGGTCTCGTGGTGAACGAACGCCTTGTTGTCGTACGAGCCTGCCGAGGACACGGGCAGCGAAGGTTCCTCGTCGACCTGGAAATCGAGATTAAATCTTGTTTGAAAACGAATTATTTGCATATTATTTGCTGTTTCTGTCAATTTCACCCCTTTACATTTTGATATTCAATTATTTTGTTAACGTGTTAGGTATCCGATCGAGTATCTCCAGCTATCTGATCGATATCTAATCAAGCGACGATTTTTACAATCTGTAACCATTTGTAATTTATAGTGACTTCAACCGATTTCAATGAAATTTTCAGACTGTATACATACCTATATTAGATTGTCCTAAAAGTTTCATGCGCAATATTTATGTGTAATATTGTTATACAACACGAGCATATACAAATAGCATGTTCGTTCGTTTGTTAAAGCTTTATTATTTCCTAAGCTTCCTTTTATGTAACTAAACTAGGTTGATGTTGCGTTGTTGTTGTGCATTAATCGAAAACGAAACGAATTTTGGGGCAATGGATTTTTATGCATTTATGACAAAAATCAATAGATCAATAGAATTTTCTATCTTGCTTCAGTTTCGTGCAATTAATCCAGAAAATTTTTATACTGCATAAAAATCCGCAGTCTACTAATGAACTAACACAAATCTACTGAAAAAATCTTCTAAATTTTCAATCTATGTTCAGAGAAAACGTTGTCAAAACACAACTACTACTATTTTCTCTCCAATTCGGATAAATTACAATATTATAAAAATTTATTTCACGCGTCATCTAGTAAACTAAAACTTATAGCTCTTTAAATAACGTAACAAATTGTTTGTTTGAAAACTAAAAATGTTATTCTATTTTAAAGTGTATTTGATAGTTAATAAGAGACACTATACGCTAGAACAAATAAAATTCAGTAACTTTCTCACGAAAACATCTCTAGAAAACATATGAATTGATCGTTCAAGATTGATTTAATCTCCTCTTGAACATAATGTGGAACATTTAAAATTGTAACAAAACCAGCATTACATTGGAAATATTCTACCGAGCACCAATTAGAAGAACTTTAGAGGATGATAAATCACAGTTGAATAAAATGTAATTATGTTAATTATCATCCGTTCTCCATGGTTTCATCATAATTTATTCCACCCTGTCTAATTAACACAACGGTGAAAAAACATCCATATGATGGAAAGACAACTAATTAATTTCATAAATTCCTTCTTCGAAAATTAAAAATTATGATAAAGTGGCCATGATATGGTACTGTGGTGGCATGAGTGGAATTATGACAAGTTCAAAATAATTACTGGCGTTGTTCAAAATTAATTAAATTTTTTAAATCATTATTTGTATACACTTAAACAATGAATATTCGTGTAAACTCAAAACAGACGTATGTACATAGTGTCTCATTTCAAGTGAGCCATTTAAATATCTCTGAAATTACTAATAATGTCGAAAAATATTTCAAACACAAATCAAGGAGGACGTAATGCTATATTAATGATTTTTTCGTAGGTGGAGGAGTACAGGACATATGAAGGTCACTTTCAATTTTTGCAATGGAACCATGTATTTTTTTTTACAGTAAAAATAGTAGAATATCAAATTAGCTAGAATTTAGTACAATTGTTATATAACTTTGGATCTGAAATAACTATTGCCACTGAAAGTGTAATTTTATTTGATTGCACTTTCTTAAAATTTGTCTAGAAAAATTGAAAATTGCACGAACATCAGTGAAGGGGTAATATTAACACTAAACCTACCAAAAGCAAAACATATAAAAGTGAAACGTCTTACAGAAAAAGGGAAAAGATTTAATTTACTTAAACTTTGTAAGAAGTTTTTACAATTTCAACCATTGTGAAATAGAAAACCGGTCATTTTGACCGTGGTAGGTTTAGTGTTAAGACTATCGAGTACAGGAAGTAAGGTTTCTAAGATGTCTTGTAAAAATTGCAAGACCCTAGGCGATATGAATACATATGAATCAATTCAACCAACAATTTTCTATAAATGCAAGTCTACTGTTTTAATAATCGAAAAAAGAAGAATTTGAAGTAGGTCTGTTTGACCGTACTGGTAGTTCTAGTGCTCGAGGAATGAAAATAAGGAGCATTATACAGTCGATGAACTTACCTCAGAGCTTTCGCTCGGATAATCACTAGGCAACGAATGATCGATCATCAAATTCGCGTCGCTTCCGGTAGTAGATGGCGGCGCATGCAGAAGCGCGTGTGCCCGAGGAATCTTCAATCCCTCGAACATCGTGATGTTACTCAGCGAGGACGTGGAAAGTTTCGTTATCTCGGAACCTGAACCGCTTCCGAACGGATGACGGTGGATCACGCGAACGTTTCTGCGCTTCAGGCACATGTACGAGCAGCCTAGACCCATCAGGAGCAGCGATAGAAACAGAATCGCGCAAATGATCAACAGAATTTGGAATCCCTTCAGCGGAGGCTCGGGTAATGGAGAGGCAGTCTCTGTGGCCATACTGTCGGCAAACGATAAACGAATTTTAACATCGCTCGACTGTTTAAACGTAGAAGGTGAGAAACGATTAAGGGGGTCTTCCCGTCTAGAACCTTGAAAAAAATCGATTTTTCTTAAAGCACAAGCGTCTTTAAAAATAACTCTGCAAAAATATTTGTTTAAATTCGTAAGAACAACGAAGTTATGGATGTATGAGGAACGCAACTCTCACTGTACTACACACAACTAATATTCAAAACGTTAAACGAATCTTTTTCGAAAGTTTATTTTCTGACATGGCTGACAGAGTATCTGAAGATCGAGTTGCGTGATCACATTAAAATTTTTAAAGAATCGTCAGAAAACTTGCCGCTAAATAACTCCTGAAGGCGATTCACACTGTGCACAAGGTTCAGGAAGGAAGGTTACAAGGCGAATTACTTACATGCTCTCAGGTGGTTTGGGTGGTGCAGGCGCCACAGGTGGCGGATACCTGCAGACTATTGTAATAACTTCGTCGCCGTCCATTTCGAGGCCGGGATGAAAGCGGACCACGACATTGTTGGTGAACACGCGTTGGGGATCCTGCCTCGTGCCGCATCCTGGAACATTGAATCTTTCAAGTTTGCACACCGTTGTGTTACACATGTACGTACAACCGAATGTCGTTCGTCCTCCAAATATTTGTCCAAACTATCGATTCTCCAAGTTATTGAATTGTTCGCACAGTTTTCAATCTCCTTCCAGTATTCTTATGGAATTTTTATCAGAAAAAGTGTTACTCTAATCTATTGAGTTACTACAGCATTGAAAGTGTCTGAATGAATAAATGTACTCATCATAATATTTGTCACGATATGATAAATATCGTTGCTGTTATGTGAATACAATCTTGCGATTTTTAAAAGACAATACAAGCTAATCACTTTTCGTACTCGGTAATTCTAGTATTAACAAATTCCCAAGAGTAACACTATTTCTTATAATAGTAGTTTTCACTATTTGTGATAACTAGACTGCAGACTTTAAGCATTTATTTAAAAGAGTAAAACCATTAGAAGAATTTAAAAATATTGTTATATTATTTTCAATCTATTCAACATATTAAGAAAGAAAATAAACATATTAAGTAGAAAATTTTTATTTTACATCAATATTCAGAGTGAATTTTTATTTTGCATACAGATACGATTGAGAAGGTTGTTAATAGTACTGAACAAAATATCTGTCCCGATCACATTAAAAATTTTATTATCATATTTTATAATTCTATTCTAGTCAATTAGAACGTATGTACTCGGAAGTGCCACAACTTTCCCAATCTCTATTTTAAACAGTTATTTTCAGAACCATGTTTTGATCAACACGAATGCTCTCTATAAGCCAATATTCCATAATTTTGCGAATGAATACTACAACAATATTGCCGTGTAAAGTGTTAAAAGTTAGTCATGGGGAAAACAAGTTGCCCGGTTATATATATTTTTGCAACTATCTACAATATTGGTGGCATCGTTGCTGGGCGCGCCATGTATACGCTACAGATGGGGAGAAAAAAAAGAAAAAAGAAGGAACTTTTTTCTAAATTGTGTCAAACTGTGGTGAGCCCACGCTGAATGTTACTTCTCACGTGGGCTTCGGGGCTCGGTTAAGATCGTAAAAGCCGAGAGAACCGAGGATGGATCGGGTAGGCGATGCTGTGAATCTGCGCACCTTTTAGAGGTAGTTCCAACTTGGCGCTGGTCGATCCGCGGCCTTTGAATATGCACGCGCTGTTGCGATCGAAGTCGGCGTAGGCGACTCCGTAAAACGGTTCCTCGAACATCAGCTCGACTTGCATACTACCCTGGCTGCAATTCAGGTACGCCTTGGTGCGATTCAGAAATATCATCGACGAGATGTCGTCCAGTTTGGTTACCTTGCCGTTCAGAATCGTGGTCGGGGGCAGACCGGGCTGGTACTCGATGCTGTTACCTTGCGAGGCGTAGTTGCTCTGCGACAGCACCAGAGGAAGTGCTGTGCAGAGCACCGTCAGTAACCTTGCCAGCATCTGGAAACCAAACGAGAGATCAGAGACCCGAATTGCCGTCGGTATTGGTCATAGACCTGGCGACAATACCACTCCCAGTTTTCCCAAGTTTTTCGAGTTATAGAGATTCGACAAAAGGTACTACCTTTTGCAACGATGCAAAATTATGTCATAGGAAAGACAGGATACTCCATACATTAAATATAAATAGGGCAAGCATAGAATTAATACATCCAATCAGTAAAAAATCAACTTTCCACTTTCCATACAGTATATAAAACAGAGTAGCCTTTTTTTAAATGAGTTCAAACGATATAACAATATTGTAGTCGTTTGATTCACTTTCAACCCTTCGCGGACTGGGTTTTTATAATTAAGCGGCTTATAACTTTGTGTAATATAACAGTAGGTAGTTGCGTATGAAATGTCCGATTTGTAATAGTAATGTGAAACAAACGTAAAACTTTGTCCCGAATAAACCCCACTAATCAGAGCACTATTCTAACCAACATATTCTGTAAGCTCAAACAATTTATGTAAGCTCAAATCGAATTTATTAATGAACAATCGACTTTTTTAAAGGGTTTATAAACCGAATTCCTCCTTTAATAATAGCAATTGAACAGTGTAGTTGAAGTATTAATGGTAAAAGATTCTGCAGTGTATTATATATTTTCATTATTTATTTGTAACATTTTGATTAAATTGAAATGAAAGCTTAGACATACATATATTTGATATGCATTTTCCATCGACAATCGTTCATGTCGAAAAGGTGGAAATAATCTTCAAAGTCGAAAGCTTAACCAAATTTTATATTTGAAAGAAAATATTTATATCATAATTTACTATTAAATGTTATGAGAACAAAAAAGTAAATATTTTTAGAATGGACATATATAGAAATGAACATTTTTTGCAAATTTTGAAATTTTAAATCAATAATTTTGTCGTTCAGAATTGTTCATCCCATCATTCCTTTAAATGATATATTAAAGATATGAATTGTTCGAGGTTTTGTTATTAAACAAACATTTATAAAAGATAAATTCAATCGTTTATAATATGGTGACCTACAAATGACCTTCGGAGTAGTTATTATTCAAAAAGCATAATGCAATGTATGCTTACCACGCTCTGATAAGATTTTTTTGTTACATTATTTGATTTATCAATTTGGTTTCCTCAATAAATTCAAGTACATACAACTTCTATTTTCTTTTCTTTTAAATTATCCTTGAGTGTAGATTCCAACTAGAACTTATTGCGGGATATGTTGTACTTTGAACAGTGGAGAACCATATTGCATCATCACAATAATCCTTTGATACTCTGCAAGAGTGTGTCATTCTAATGTGTCCAATTCAAATTCTTGGGATGGCTACTTAAGCTCTTCTAGGTAGATTAAGGATCTTTTCCTGGTCTTCAATGAACTTGATTGATGTGAACACTGAATTATTATCAAGAGACATCTCTAGTTACAAGTTTATTTACAAATTGTCCTACTACCGGACGCTTTCAAGAATGTGTTCAAGATGGCGGTCGTTGGAATTCAAACATGCTGGTAACTTGTTCCGCACAGAAGATCGCACGCTATTCGTTATCCTGACGGTCACATTCCTACGTTCTGTCATTATATGTTGACATAAATTGTATGGAATTTACTAGAGTACGGCAAGCTTGAACATCGTTTCTGTAGATTAAGTTACGCTTTCCATTAACTATAACTGGACTGAAAATTCGAAATATTTACGACCAAAAAATTATGTCGTGCTATGCAGCTTATTATTATTATATATTTGACAAAAAGTCAAAAGAATCCATCAAAAATATCATTAGTTTCTACTCCATATTTGTCTAATATACAACGGGTGTCCCATCTGAAATGAACCACTCGAACATCTCTGAAATTATTCATGATATTGGAAAATTTATTAAGCAAAAATTATATGGTTTCGAGGGGTATTTCTTTACAGTATCTATGTATGCAGAACAAAAGTTAGATTTTCTCCATTTTATTAGGTAGACAGGGTTGCTTACCCCCTGAATTGTAGTTGAGCACTGACACAACATAACGTTAACCATTACAGAAGTATTAGTGTGGTTCTCTTGAAATGGGACACCTTAATGCCAAATGTGCGTGGGTGGAGGTGCCCCCCCCCCCCCCCCCCCCAGTAAACGCTTTGTTCTCTGTGATTTTTCAGCGTACGATAATCTGAACGCGGTTTTTCCGATTCCAGATCGAAATCGACGTGCAAGATAGGAACGCAACCGGACCTAGAGCAATAACTGGAACGCTTAGGGACCATTCTCCTTCAGCGTGATATCTCCCTTCGAGGTGTAAGCAGTGATGGCGAATTGCAAACTCCAATGTCGGGTTGGATTGTTACGTTCGCGGGTGGAATTCTAAGTCGACGACATTCACCGTTCACGGATTCGAGCTACGCCCAGTCGGGCCGCTGCCAACAATCTTTGTCACTGTCGTTGCTGCGCCAGCGTTTCACGGAAAAAGAATGAAACGGTATCACTGAGCCGATAGATTCGTAAACTGCAGCAACAATGGACGTTAGATTACAAAATTGGCGTAGTAATCGCGTATTTACGTGACGCGAGCGGGGGCCGATCGTTTTTGCGCGATTCTGTTTTGAAATGCGAATCGCAGCCCCGTTTTTCTTGCATCCTGCGCAAGGGTCTATGGGTAAAAATTCGATTTGCATACGAAGTTAATTGCGTTAGACTTCGAGCTTCCACTATTTTTGTTTCGAACTGCGAAACGTTGTAAAGAAAGTCAGACAGAAAAAGCTCGCGATACTAAACGTGTCTGGAGTTTCTCGAGATACCAGTAGAATTAGGTTAATAGATGACGTGTAAACAAATTTTCGAGAAGATTGCAGTTGGGTAATATTGCAAAGAGAAAAATGAAGGTCATCTTTTATAACTCTTTTTATCTCTGTCTTTTTTCTCTTGTGTCTGTAACTAGAATTTCAAAAACGAGTTCCTGTAAACACGAATGATAGTCGTTAATAGATGTAAGAATTTTTAGGTTCATTGCAGGAGTAGTTGTTTTAATAAGTATCTTTCGGATATAAATTGAAATTTAGAATGGAGTGATTTGAAAACGTCACTTAAAAAAGAGAGAAAAATGTAGTAACTGAGAGCAAGAGGGAATGTGAAACGTTGCTTCAAATAGAAATTAATTAATACTTCCCGTAATTAATTTCTTACTATATTTTGAGCTGATGCAAATAATTTTCAAGTTACAAGAAACATTAATCAAATATACCTATTTCAAGTAAATGTCATTTTTTACACACGTATAACTTTTGAACTAGCTACCTCCTAGGATTGAAACTTGGATTTTTAGTATTTTCTAGCCAAAATCTACAGGATTACATAAATAAGTTAAATACTTCTGGTTTCCTGTGGTGAAGTTAGGCCTCACTTTTTTTGTGCATCAAATTCAAATTAATTATTATTTAACGTACCGAAAATTATGACACATTGATTGAAAAAAGAGAAATTTTCACTTTAATAATAAAGCGTAATGGTGTTTCTATATATAATTTTCTAGTTTGGATGAATGAACAGATTTTCCTGGTGAATACGTAACCGTGTGATTCACTCTGATCGTCATCAAATCTAAAATCGTTTGATCACATGCAGTCACCGTTTCCTGTATGCGACTCGATCATCCTACCGACGAGATCCTTATATATGAGCAGACTGCAAATTTCTAACCGTTTCTGGCGTGCTTACAGCTCCACGAATAAGCAACAACGGAATGCAGGCATTGAAAGAAATGAATAGACTTCCAGTTTACTTTCACATGCATCCGATGATCAGGACAAAAAAATATGATTCGATAACAAATTTCTTAAATTATATACAAATCTAATTTTTGTGAATGTTTACAATTTATATATGTGCCTACATTGACACTAGTTACATAAAATAATTATAATAATTAATACAAATTTTTTTTTTAGATCTTTGTTGTTTAGGTCATTAATCGTTTGTGGCTTGTTACTCAACCCACATCAAATTCTAATGGCGTTAAGTTGCATGACCTTGGAGGTCGATTGAAATCTGCATTTCGTGAAATTCCACGTTGACGAAATTTCGATGGCAAAAACTGAATGTTTCCTCTAGTTACATGACACGAGCATTTTCATAGCAAGTTTAAATAATGTAAACGCGTTATTATCTATAATGCCGTCTAGGCGTCATATTTTTTGAATGGCCCTTTGTCGTCGTGTTTCGTGTATTCTTCCGTAATTCTGCAAGAGACAAAAAACAACAACAATCCCAACTCCGACAATACAGTGCCATAAAATAAGTCTATTCATTACTTTGTCCAGTACTTTATCATTACACTCCGCGAAAAAGTTGTTCCGCATTCTACGATATCCTGATACTTCCTGGCCTATCCGAAACCTTCTGCCGTTTGCGTATTACGCGATCCAGGACCGCGAAGGAAAGTTCTGACACGCTTCGATGCACTCGCACCGTTAGATGCCGCTAGAAGGTAATGTTCCCTTCATACTTTATACAGAACCAGTAACGAGCCAGTGTGCACGTTTCAGTTGTTCGCTTCACCCTTCTCCAGTTGCAATACCACGCGACAAAACTTTCTTCAGGAGACATGTCACCGAGGGTCATTCATTCTTGTCTCTCTCCACGTTGTCCTCCAAAAGATGGCTTAACTTTACCTCGGAAAACCAGAAATGTTTAACTTTTTTCATATAATCCTGTAGATTTTGGCGAGAAAATGCCGAAAATCCAAGTTTCAATCATACGAGACCATTAGTTCAAAAGTTATGCGTGTGTAAAGATGTACGATTTTTAGCGTTTTTGTAAGGGCGTAAGGGCGCCACCATATTGCTATGTAGTAACAGTAGCACGTCGTTTTGACGAGAGGAACCGATAAATATCGGGCACGAGTTGATGGGTTTTCACTAAGATCCAATTGAATAAGGCGATTATAGGTCAGATACAAAATATTGTGTTGGTTCGTGTTAGGTTTTTGGGCGAAGCCAACCCCCCGCCACCAGAAAGAAGTATTTTTAATATCAGTTTTATGACTTTTCAACTTTTTTGGGAAATCCATACAACATTGGACTTGCACTGCGCTATTTAAAAAATGCTAGTACAACAGAAATGAGAAAACTTAATAGAATAAAGCAATTAATAATGAAAGAATGATAAAATTTGATTATTTATTTGATCCATATCTCGCTTCTGTGTAGTTCAGTCCGTATAATTATGAAATTAAGAATTCAGTGAAAGATACGAAAAGATTAACTGCAAAACCTACGATCTCTCTTTTAATCTCTCCTTCGAAAATGGATGTCGCTTTCTAAATGTCATTTAAAATTCTTCCTTTCGACTTACGTTTATTGCTAGAGGTGCTCAGATGATTCAAATCTCTTCCTCTTGTCCGTCGATCCTCGCTATAACATTTGCATGCCGGTGATCTGTAAATAAAAAACGAAGTGTTAACTACTTACAATTAGTAGAAGTTAAATCTAATGAACTTTTCAGTTGCATACTGTTAGTTGGACTTCAATGACATGTATATTTTCTGTTAAATTAATTTAACAACGTTCTATCGATTTGACCATGACCTAAAACTTATATTCATTACGGTTACATAACAGAACATTATTCTTGATTTTTCTAAAGATTAATTAAAATTTTTCTTAAATTAAACTTGAACGAAAAATGAGCTTGAGCTTGGACTTTTATGATACTGAAGAGGATCCCTTAAACAAGAATTAGATATCGATTCTAAGATTGGAATAAGACCATAGCATTCTAATATAATAGTACAGTAGAATAAGATTCTAATATAACTATATGAGGTTCTAATATCATTAGAACTCTATAAATTAAAATAGAACAATCATTTTTCGCAAGTGCAGTCAACGATGATCGTCGTTTGGCAATAAAAGGGTTAATCGCTTCCGTAATACGTCGGGATCTACCTCGTAAATAAATCAATTAGGACAAATAAAAACCGACACGATTAGTATCGACATGAATTCTATATAATAATAGACCTTGCTTCTGGTCTCTTTATTTATTATCCAGTGCTTATACACAAGTCGCAGGATGATTTAGCGGGATGAGGAATGACGCTGCATCGACCTCGGCCGTTTCCGGTCTCGTTGCGCGCGCGCACGCTCTCTTCTTGTAAAAGACCTCGACCGATTCTTTCGGTTCGACGATGACAGCGAACCGTTCGAGAGTAAAAGCAAGTTTCCTGGTACTTTTAGTCAGAAAATATTATCACGTTAAATGTTATAAAAGTTAACCAGTGGTTTCCTGCATCCGTTGCAAGAGCAAAAGCTACTTGTCAATTTATTTCTTTCTTTCATAATATTTATAGCTTTAAAGTAACATACCGACACTCTGTAATTTCTTCAATCTCTTTTTCTGCCTAATTACAGCTATTTATTTTAGTCATAAATGTTTAAAATCAGCAGCCTATTGATCGTCGCGGCGAACGAATCTGATGAATATTTATATTTCATTACATTTCAGAAATTCAGAAACGCTATAATTACATAAACTTCTGAACGCCAGATATAACATATCTAAACCCACGAATGACAACGATGAAGTAACCTAATTAAATGGTATTCTTCAACATTCTACTTATGTTTGCATTTAATAATCAACAGGTTGACGCCAATGCACGAGAATAAAATGGTGTAAAATTACTGTGGGTATATATTTTAAAGCCAATTAATTATAAACAGTTATTATTACCGACAGAAGCCTCTTGCTCGATGGAATAGAAATTCAGGACATGAGATAATCATAATGTGATTGGATTTGTTATTTGCATTTTATCGTGCAAGAGTTTCTAGTATCGTTCAATAAGTACTTATTAAAATAATACGGTTAATGGTATTACGAGCTTCGTTAATACAAGATGGAAGACAATTTAACCATTTACATACTGAAACGGAAATAATGGATTTTCCTGTGACTTTTGCTCGCCCACACGTTAGATCTATTTAACATTACAGACCCATTGCAATGTATTATAGTTTGCATTTTGAACAAAGATATCTAGTGAGGAGGAGATAAAACAATGTTACGCATGCGATAGCTGTATTAGATAAGGAGTGTTGCTCGGAGGTCCACATTAAAATGGAATGGGAAGGAGCTAAAGTGAAATTCGTGTAGGAACTAAGAATAAAAGTTTCGGTGCAACTGTCTTATGCCTCAGACTTTTGCGATTCTTAAAATGTCAGGGGCGGCAGTTCCGTTTTTGGAGCTCTCAAGACTTCGACGGATCTGTCGACGCACTTTCCAATAAATCGACGCAGCGTATCAAACTATTTCCACTCTCTCACGCCCACTTCTTTCTACTCACTTTCGAATTATCTCTTGCACAATAAACGAACGAATTTTGAGTAAGGTTCTTCGATTTTTCTGCTGCGAAAGAAGCAACGACGAGGACGAGTGCTAATATCTAGCAACTGAAAGCATCTAATATCGAGATCCTGAAAGCATATTTCAAGCTCATCGCATTCGGCAAGAGATCGCTAATATAAATAATTACCAAAATGTGGTATCAAACTGGAATTCGGGCATATTGCACTTGATTCCACTAGTGGAAACAAAGTAGCCATTACTGTGTCAGACTAAACGGTGTAGAAGAAAGCCGTCGATTATTTTGTCAATCACGTCCCGAGCCAGCCAAATCAGCCTAACTCGTCAATCGTACACGTATAATTCGTGTAGGTGCCGTGTACGTGTTTGCAATTTGCGATTCGCTCTGTGGAATGTCGCGTCGCGAATCGGCTCCCACACGATTGTTCCTCCTTGGTGCCGGAGGAGGTCGATGCATCTCGGCCTTGGTACGAATACCGCCGATGGATATCACGATTCTAATCGTCGGACTTCATCGACTAAACTGCCGCGGTAAACAATATGCGGACCACTTTGATAGTACCATTGAAAAAATTTCAAGTGAATTCCACACCTCTAGAACGACAATCCTTTTACTGAGCTAGCCTCTATTTCGCTAAACTTTCATGGAAAATGTGTGTGTGTGTGTTTAACCCAACACAGGACGTAATTAACCCCGTATCGTAGTGCATTATTTCTCGGTTCATATTTTTGTTCTTTCTTATACATGTGTTCATGGATTATTTGAATTTATTACAATTCAACTACTTGCAATACGAGATCAATGAATTTCGATGTGACCAAAGGCACCATTCATTATTCAACTTATCACATTCCTGTGGGAGTACGCTCAAAACAATGAATTTTTGTGTAAGTTCAGAACGATATACAGTTTTTACTCAATATATGTTCAAAACACGGCTCTAGCTAGAAACATACATCGGCCAGGAGATACTATTCTTTGATACATTGCCGAACGTAGAAAAGGACAGCTCGAGTGGCCTCGGTCGCCGAGGAGTGTAAACATAATACGGATCGGGTGTATCAGTGTGAGACCACTGCTATTCCAATAACAAAACTTCTTTATTTTTCATTATTTTTTATGGGACGTTCACCAACATATTCGTGACATTTTTCTAATAAAAATGATACCAAATGTGATAGTACATGGAGTGGACACTATATTCTTAAGATGATATTAAATTGACAGCTGACAAAATTTGGTAATATTAAAGAAAAACGAAAAAATAAAAAAATTTTTTATTATTCAACAATATTTCACTTCAATGTGTAAAACGACATCCGAGACGTCTTTGTGCGTCAATGTGTTGAAAAAACTAGAGTCATTTATCTACAGCAAGAGACAATTGTCCAATATGACTAATATTTAATATTTCGACGTTCATGATTGGCAATAGAATGACTACTTTCAGTCATGCGGTTGAAATTTAAATATTATATTCCGTCACAAAAGATTGTTTATACTTCGTTTAATAACAGTATTTTGCGTTTCGATAACTGATAGCTGATTTTTACTGATTCTAACGCGTCCAATTCGAATCTAGAGTTCTTTTTTCTATCACAGTTTTAAAGAAAGACAAAACTTCCAATTCTGTTATGTATTTGTACTTCAATTGTGAAGGCTATACAAAGTGTCCCATTTTAAATTATCTGGGAAAATATCTCGGAAAAATTTGAGTTATATGAAGAAATGTTTTAAGCTGTCATTTCTTTGACCTTAAGACGACCTTGAAAATACCTATGAAGGTCAACTTTGAATTTTAAAATTGGGGCCCATATATTGTATTCTATATTATTATTGCTGGGATATAAACGTTTTCGAAACACTACCCGAACGAAATTTTGCTACAAACCGTTCTCGGCTTATAACATACAATAGAAAAGGTGGGTTCGAATTAAATAATTTAACTTGGCCTTCACAAGCCTTTTCGAAGTCAGCACTTCGCATTAATACAGAATAGTTAATTACAATTATTTACAGCTAATTCATAGTATTAAAAAAGAAATAAATATTTATGTAGCTTCTGTATCTAAAATTCAATTCAAACGATTTTCATTCTGCATGAAACTCGGCACTCTAGTAATGACTGGTCTATGGTATTAGGTCAGGCAAGAAGTAATGTAAGAATTTTCAATATGAAACAGATGCAAATGGCTTCCAACGAAGGATTTTGCTTTTCCCAACATTGTGGCAATATCTTGTGTGATGCAACATAGATAATTCTCAGTTGAGAATTCCCAATTACTGCGATATTTACGGGGTTCGATGAAATTTCTAGAATGTATATAATTTATGCAGTTCGGCAGGATATATTTTTTATATTTTTAATATGGGCACGGATAAAACAGTTCACAATTTTTCCAAAATTTCTTTTTCATGACACGCACTAAACTAATTGTTCTAACTTCTCAAAATTTCTTTTTTAAATAGTATCCGAATATTACTGTCAGTTACTGTATATGTTTGAATTTCGATTTTCAAACTATACAAACATTTGATAAATCATGAATAGACTGCGAATTTTTATGTGAAATAAAAATGTTCTAAGTCGATCGTAACAAATAAAAATTGAACAAACATATATTTCTTCTAATAATAATTTCAGCGAGTCGAGAACAATGTAACGCAATGTTCTTAAATTCTTCTAATGTATTTACAGTTTCGTTCTTCACGCGACCATTTTTGCCGTAAATGCATGGAATCCGCAGACCAATTTTGAATAATCTTTTATTAAAGAAAAAAAAACCAGGAACTATCTTCTACGGAAAAATCTAGCATAATTTATGATCGAAGCCAGTGTGATAAAGGAATCGCAACAGTTAAGTATTCGAATCGCAAGGTAAAGATAAGAGAGGAGATAGAGCTCGAGAAAATATCGGCTCGATGGAAAAAGGAACGTGGCGAGCGTAACAAGAATGACGTTAACACTCGGCCTGCTTGAAAGTCTAGGAGACAGGCTTCGAGCCTTTAAAGTCGAACCAGTATCCGAAGGAGACAACGTTGTCTCGTTGCGCAAAAGACTCGACTTTCACTGGGCACGCACACGCGAAACTTGGCCTGTGCATGCGCTGATGCCCTTGCACAAGCAACGCTCAACCAACTGTTTAACAAGTTTCGATTTTCAACAAGATAATCTCTGTATTTCACTAAGAAATCAATTTTTCGAATTATGATCACTTCTATTGTCGTACTATACGTGCTCACTGAATAAGTGCGCTATCAGCGTCACGTAGACTGAAGATTATAAAATGGTACACTCAATTTAAAAAATTTGTTTCTGTTTAATGAAACTTACATTACGGGTCGAAGGAACTCGTACAAAATTGAACACCTTCGTGCGAAAAATGGGTAAATCCAGAGTTTGAAAATTGTCTAATGTTTGCGTGAAAAAGTCAAATATGTACGAAAATATATAAAATTATATTATTACTTCTATTCAACAAATAGAAATTCTGTGGAAAATAGGCTTACTTGGCCCAGTTTTTCCTTCGAGGTCGTCAATTACACTTCCAGTGAGTGATCAAATGGTTAGAGTTACAATGTGAAAAATACATTACATAAATGTATGCTTTCAATTTTTATGTGTGGGTAGTTCATAAATAAATATTCAGGGCTGTTAAGGTTTTATTTAAAAATCATAAGAGACAAATAAACACGGCGTACAGATAAATTTAAATGTGAAATCATAATGCAGAAGTTAGCAATGAAAATTGATAATTCGAAAAAATATTACCTAATATGGAACACGTAAAAATCTGTAAAGAAGATTAAAAAAATTTTAGCGGAAGAAAATAATACTTATGGATTTTTAAATTAAATGATTTAGTTTGAAATTATTACAGGAAAACTGGAAGTATACCTAAACTGCAGATTTTTGTACGTAAACTTTTGATTGTTAACTTTTGAATTCAGCACAACGAGTTAATTTTGCGAACATGGTAGCTACCTCTATTAGGGTGTCACACAAGTGACATACCGATATTATTGTGTGTGGAATGGTGTTCACGTTCCGGATCACTAATTACCAACCGGAAACTTTAATTGATTAGTTGTACAAGTAAAAACACACGTGTACTAGTTCACTTTAAAACGTCATTGCTAAAACTTGCAATACATGTGAAAAATATTTGTCTAAGTAAGTAAAATATACATTCTAAGAAATATAGATTTCCTTATTAATTTCAATGACTTTAGGATATAAGCATACATGCAACTGTTGTTCTACTTTAATCTTGAAGATATTTTCGTAGCATCTGTCACATTTTTCATTGACAAAAGTTGTTCTACAAACTAATTTATTAAATGAAACAGAAGTTATAAAACACAATTTATAATTAAAATTAAATTCAACTTGTCAATAGTTTCGCGAGATTATCAATATACGAAATTATTGAAAGTGTAACAGTGGAACGGTACAGTTATACCCGTGAATGTAAAATGTCTTTCCTGATTCAACACTGTTATACTCACGGAAGGATCATATGAGCGTTATTTGAAAGTGATATGAGTCTACTTTCTCTTTTCCTGAGATGTTTAATATTTCGCATTGTACCTGATTTAAAACGTGTCTGTTGTATATCGAGAAGATTATTCAATCTATTCAAGTTCGTAGACACACAGTTCGTACAACTGTTGTTGTACGAGCATTTTTGGAAGCGTTTCGCATGCTAAACTATGTTTAACTACAGCTGGCCTCTACAACAAGTATAATAAAGTGCGAGAAATGCAATTATAGTTGTGAACAAAAGAAAGTTTAAAATTGGAATTTCTGTATATGGGTATTAATAATTTCAGCACTAAATGGTTTTTCAAATACTTATAGCATTCCCTGATATAGGGCATTTTCGCTACACTGTACGACACCAAATAAATAAAGTTATGATTAGTAAGAGAATGAGGTTTTGTTAAGAATATTTCAATTAAAACAACCCCTAAACTAATCATTTTTCGGCATAAATAGGTTAATACTTTTTTTATAGAGAATAAAAAGCTGCATCGATTGGTACATACGAAAATATACGGTTCTATTTAAAAAATCAACGTTGACCTTCGTAATTCCTTCGCGCGTCCACCTACAAAAGAACTAATAACACCAGTATGCGCACCTTTTTGAAACCAGCGTCAAAACAACTAACGTTGCTATGATTTGTTTCAGTATCACCCGCACTACCTACAGTGTATGGCAAACTTTAATCGGCCATAAACAAACAAAGGTATTCAATTCGGGACTATCCTCAGACTACTCCACACGGTCGAGAACCGGTTGGCTATTATTGTTATTTATATCAAAGGAACAACGCAATCGTGCAAACCGCGGAATTCGCGGGTCGCTTTGGGTAATGTTCCCCGCGAACGGTACCTCTTGCTCAAAACTCGTACCATTTGTCGGTCATGGTTTTGGTTCGCGTGTTTCGAGCATGTTCGCAACGGACGCTGGCTATGTTACGGGCCTTTACCACGCAAAGAGAACGCACGTGATCAAAAGAGCAACGTTTGCGTTTACGTTTGCGTTTCCGAATTTTGCGTGATCTCACGGAAGACACCGGCGCGAAACCGCCGCCGCGATGGCCACGAAGTTCCGAGGCCTGGGACCGTTAAGTTCAAGCCTGTCACGCCCGGTTGCGTGCAGTCGCGCACAACTTTTCAAACTTTTATTATTTATTTATTTATTTATTTATTCGGAATGGTAGCATCGGCAATAGAGCCATTAGCAGCCGCGCACATGAACTGAAGAATTTACATCCACGTGTACAGTTAGGATGAGTCGCTTTCTGCAGTATTGAGCGAATTAACACATATCCGACCATTTTTTTTTTAAATCTTTTTCCGCCTTTTCTTACGTTTTCTAACAAATTGCACTTTCCATTATTGTTCATGGAGTGTTTTATTGCATACTGCACACCGGCCAGCGTTTCATGCTAAACTCCACTGCTCTTCTGTATGTACATAGGTGTACCTACACATTAGGTACATAACCTAATGCTTATTATTGGAAGTTTAATATGAATATGGGTACATGTGAAAAATTATTTCATTAATATCTCGTTAGGCACCTTTAGGTTTGGAACATATGAAAGTCATTTTTACGTGGAATTTGATACTCTATCGACTCACGACACAAAAGGTTCATCACAACTTTTAAAGAAATTAAGGTGACATGTACATTATATAATGCATTATAATTGTCATGTACATTAGTTGTAAAGTACACTACATTTTTATATTTATTATTATAATTTTTTTCATAAATATATTTTGAGTTATGTTAGTTTTCTTATGAATGAACGATATAATGATAAAAGCATTCAATACTTGACGAAGTACACGTCAGAAAGAATGCATTCTAAACGTATGTAGTGTTCTTAGGTTAGTACCCTTAGGTCGTTTGAGGAAATATTGGAACACGGCTTTTCAAAATGACTACCTGTCAGAATAATTGCGATACCGAAACGGCAATGAAACGGTAATTCTACGCATCGTAACGAACGGCTGTAGCAGATGCAAAGAATTCTGTGCGATACAGGTATGTACAGTTGCGGACAAAAGAAAATTTAAGATGTAATGCTTACGTTAAGTTAAGTTACGTAGCAATGAATTTTTTATAAATATCATCATCTTACAAAAGAATTAAAATAAAGAAACTACAAAAATGAATAGCGAACTAACCGTTTATTTAAAAGAATTGAACAAGTGAAAAACTGGGTGGACAAAAATAAGTTTACAGTTAACATTAGACTCAAATATTTTATTTATTTCAATACCTTGCTACTAAGTTTTCCAATATATTGGTTAATACTGCTTTATTACTTTCCAAAATAACTCTTTGTTAGTACTGTTGTACTTTGTAGTAGCTTTGTACTACTACGAAGTAGTAGTAATTCTTTAGTCTTTGTTTAAATTTCTTCCGTAAAAAAATTGGATGCTACCTTCAAAGTGTGCTTGGGCTGGTTATCTCGTTGAAATATAAACAACTCCAATCAATTTTAATATCTTTACTCATCCGAGTAATTAAGGTCGCAGATAATAATTAAAAAATCAATCTCTCGGCAAGAATGAATAGTAATATTGATAAATGTATATTTTTCAACCTCGCTCTGAACTTTTTGCGATGCAACTCTAATTGTTAAAAGCGACAGTCTGGAGTTTCTCAATCGCTGTATCATGCAAAAATATCTTTGGCAAAAATACTATTTTTTTAACGAAACTATCACAGTTTAAGTATCAAGAATTCTAGTGTTCAAATAATTTATAGACCCACTATGTTTGTTTCTATTTGACATCTGGTTGCTACTATTTATGCAAACAATTCTTATTTTCCATAAAAATGCTCAGTCTAGTGACGATTGCACGATTAATAAGATTAGTGTTATAAATATAACCGCGTACTTTCAAATCGGACACAAACATTTGTAAGTCTTTAGTACAAACACTAAAACACTGTTTTGCATTGAGTTGCACATTTTCTTTTTTTTAATCGAACGCACTGATCATTGACAAAATTAGATTGTGTTCAGCGTAAAACAAATTGTACATCGTACCGCCGATGATCAGGTGGACAATTGAATGTCATCAACCTATGACATCACACTGCAAACGATAAATTGCATAAGAACGGCATTTCGCACACAGCGCGGTAATACTGTCGCGATGCTGGCAAAACCTTTCTCGGAGACGTATGATAACGGGTTGTCGTTCGTCGAAAATGGGACTCGTTATCTTGACCACGTCGGATACGAGGCCGGAAATGTGGGCAAAAACTGAACAACGAATATTATACGATTTAGTTTGCTGTTACGCGGCTGAACGGAAACCGACTACATAGTTCCCTGCGGCACGCATAGCAATCAATAGCTACGACTCCGTGAGACAATTTCACAGAGACAGTTTTATTCTTTTGTAAGATGACGATATGTATAAAATATTCGTTATAAAATTTCAGTTTGTAAGAATGGTGTTATTTATCGTATGTATTACATCTTAAATTTTCGTTTATCTGTCATTGTATTTGTGGACTACGCATTCTAGAAAATGATGAATGATTTCATGTACGTCGTCATTTAAGAGTGAAATTTCGCAAAGAAATGATATCTTGCGTAGGCATCACTTAAGAGTGAAATTCCACATTGTGCCTTGCTTGCTCTTTAGCTGCGAGAGAGACCACAATTGTACTCCCTTAACATTAAAAAACAGTGCAACTTTTGCAGAGTAAAACATGTTAGACTTTAAAATAAAAACGCATTGCGCATAGAGTCAGACTCGTTAGAAAATTCACGACGTAGTCCATACATTAGAATAAGTTGGAATTAAAAGAGCTCCGAAGGCAAATGTTAATGTGAGCGTAGACCTTGAAGAAATTCTTTTAACGTATGTTTAGCAATATAGCTTAGGTTGTTTTCGTTAAGCAAGGATGTATACTATTGCTCTCCATTCAGGAATAACAAAATCAAGCATTTTCACAGACAACTCGATGTTATTTCGAACTACGATAAGAAGAGTAAGCATCGGGCAATGAGCTCTGCGGAACAATGCAACTTTCACGTACAACAATCTTGCACGCAGAGATCAAAACCGCATTCTTAAATATAGTACTCGCAGCCAGTCGCAACAGTGGGGACTATTACCGTAATTACAGAGAGGCTGCGAAGAGTAGTGAAATGAATCGTTTTTCTTTTCGATTCCGCTCGACCTAATCGAGCAACGTCCCAGCAAGCAATTTGCTCTTGATTTGCTGTGAATTTACCACCAAAATTCGTCAACACATTCCGACCCATCTGTTTCTGCATTAGGCTCGGTGTTTGCAAAGTTTACAGTCGCAAATTCATGCCATATCCATGCCAAACCGTGCCCTCGCCAGTACAGCAAGGTTTACTCCGCTATATTTACTCTTAGAGCAAGATTATGTCCGCTTTTAGCGTAACTGAGCTGCCCTCTTCACAAGGGTAGATTTGGCATGGATTTGCGACCGCAAACTTTGCACTTAAATACCGATCCATGTGAGCACTCATACTCCGCATTAGGCTCGGAATTTGTAGACAAGTTATGGTGGCAAATAGGGACCAAATTCTGCTGTAAGCATGATCTTGGCACCAAAATAACAGCTGTTTTTTCTCCAAAGTAAATTCACAAACATTGATCAAAATTTGTTCGGGAACGGTTTGGCTAACTAAGATTGAACCAGACAAAATACTACTCCCAGAAATAATAATTTATCTACTCGTTACGACAAGAACAATTGTAGAACGTATTACTCCGCACTCATTTTACTTTAATAAATGCGAAATTATTTTATTGTATTCCATTTAATTCTCTAGTTACTCACTTTTTCCTCCGACACAATTTTGCACTGAATTTTAGTGTACTAGTTTCTACTTTTTCTGTAACAAATTTTTTATCACACTATGTGTTTGCGACTGTAGTACGTTAATCAAAAGTAAGAGTGGATTCGTATGTTTCCTTGTTACAAAAGAATAAAAGCGAAACAATGGCAAGACAATTACTGTAAAAATATGTAAGAGTATCAATGGAAAGTACGAAGAGTTCTAGAAGAAATTAAGTTTAAGACAACCGAGAAGAAGACCCTACGTTGTTCCAGAAAATAACTAAAATTCGTTAATAATTTATATTTTTCTTAAACAATTTTCCTTAAGAATTGACAAACTGTATCTAATACCAGGCTACACGTAACAATATTGTGTTTGCATAATAAACCATTAGCTCTAGAATACTCTAGATCATTAATATATAAATAGTAAAATTTGTTGACATAATGCATCAACAATGAGAAACAAATTGTATGCTTGAACAAAACAAAAAGGAATAGATTTTCATCAAATAAATTTCAATTATGCTGAATAGACAAATCATCAAAAACACAACATAGAAACGTTAAATTTTGCAGTGGACTCCATATGCTACGAGATTTTACATGAACATATGTATAGTATCGGACCACTGAATCATAGTAGTAATGGAACGAACCAATACGTGTGCAAAGGAATAAGTAAAAATTATAGTGACTAATATGTACTGCTTCAGAAGAATAACATGATTGAATTTATTTAGATCTTCCTGAGTTTTTATTATGATGTAATGCTTAAATTAAGAAATTTTTCAATTTCCTATGAAAGTGTCTTTATAATTTTAATAACTTTGAAGTTACAGAAGTGAATCCAGTAATTTAGTGCTGGTGGGTTCAGTATTAAAATTGCAACCAGTTAAATTTCTAAACTGTTAATTGTATTATTTATTCTATAAATGTATAAACCTAATTGTAAGAAAAATCTTATCATCAAACTCCAAATTTTATGGATTTATGACAAAAATGAGTAGACATAATTTCAGACAGTGAAAAGATAAAAACACATTAAGAGTACATTATTTTCACTACATTAAAATTATTAGTGAAAGATATAGATTTATATTTAGCACCTGTGTATTGCATTTTGCATAGAATTATTATGTATGTGAAAAATAGGAGAAAATTGTTGCTTGGTAAAGGTTTTCGAGTTATAAAGAGATTCAACTAATGCCTAATAAAAAAAAACATGGTTCAAAACTCAAAACTAACAAAAAATCAATACTACTTCCCATTTTTTAAAATGTTACCTCCCTCACCCCTCCCCCTCCGAAAGTTGCTCCCAAAAAATTTAATACACACTAAAATATTAGTCGGCTTAACAATTTAATTTGAAAAAAAGAATAAAAACGATATCTTCATTAGATTCTGAGAAAGGAGCTTCGTAACACTTTAGTTGATACACCCTGTATATATGTTATTATTGAAAACGATATTATATCGTTACAACAAAGACATCTGCTCTATTCCGTCGCGTCGTTTGAGTTCACAACGTATGAGTTTGAGTAGAATAATTTGGACACCTTCTGTATCCGAATGAAATTGTATTCGAACAACGCCCAACACTGGTCCACTGCAAGCCCTTGAATGCTCGAGCATAGTTCAAGAAAGTCAGAGGCAGAATATCGATACTCGTTCCGAGAAGCGTCGCTATTGGGCGCGCAGCCTCTGTTTCCATCTCTAGCTGCCGCTAGAATCGAGCAAGGCGAACAGGCGAGCGTGCCTTGTACCAATGACGTCATCCCCGGCGGATCCAAGATGGCGTTCGCGTGTTCGCCAGGCAAAATCGGCTGGGAGCCGTGAGCAGGACCGGTTTTCGACGGGGGGCGGGACCCGTGGTCGTAGCCGGGTAGTTTATCCGCGCGGTTTCGTCGTTTTGCGGCCGAAATGTAGAAGCTGCGAAACACCCAGGGACCTCCCTGCGTGTCGTGTTCCGTATAATAGCCGAACACGCAGGGATTATGTGCCGAGTGGATCGGGAACCGATCCCGAAGCCAGTCCAGCGGCGTAACCGCTTTCGATTCCTCTGCGCGTGGTTACTCTGCGTCCGTTCAGTGAAAGTAATTAACGCCACCGATTAATCAGCAGATCGTTCGCTCGCCTACGCGTTCCCTCGGAATCCTCTCGTCCGAACTAATCGGCCGACAACGCCAACGGAACCTTAAGTCCCCCCTCCGTGCAAAAAAAAAAAAGAAAAGAAAGACTCAGACAAAGAGATGGTTCGAAACCAAAACTGGATTGGATTCCCGTGTGGAATTCAGCATAGAATATTTATTGAAACCGAGTGGGTGTAACGCGGAATGTCGTCATCCGAGAGGATCACCGATGATTTTACAGCGACCCGACGGCGAATACCTTGTACACGGCGACCATTGTTCGCTAATGCTCTATTCTCGCGTTACTGTCACCGGTTTCGATTTCCATGTCGTGTGCGGAAGGTCGCGTACTCGCTGGGACCAGCGGGACCAGGCGAATCCGAACGGGTTCGAGGAGATGGTCCGGTGTTGGCGACGCGGGCGTATCGCACAGGTAGTTTCTCCTACCTTGTCAGGCCAGAGGTTGGTCAACGCAGGACGCGAGTTTCGTTCTCGCCACTCGGCGCGGCGGTTAGGTCAAGCTCCCGGTCGCAGAGAGTTGCACGCGCAGGTAAATATCGTCCGACGCGATCGCGCGGCCGCGACTGAACTCACTTTCCAGTGTCGGCGTTTTACCTGCGACAGGAGAGACCTCTCAACGGGCCGAGCGTTCGCTCGCTCGTTCGGTTCGGTTCGGTTCGGTTAGGTTCCCTCTCTTTCCGAGCCGAACAACACAGGCAAACCGTGTCCGTGTCCGTGTTCGTATCCACTTCACCTTCTTACGACTATCCTTCCTACCTGCCCAGCCACCCACCTATTTACGCCTGCGAAACCGAGTGCGTGTGCGAGCGCGAGTGCGTACACGCTTCGCGGCCTTACGTCCTGATCAGGGGCCTTCAGCAACCTACCTTCCGATCCCCTATAAGATGCTGCTCCTTTTCAGCTGCTGCCGAGAGAGTCCACGCACAGGCACCGGCTACGGATAGAACGATTTGTTGGTCCCGTGCCAGATGCGCTACCGTTCATAATTAAGGGAACTCTTCTTGCAATTAGTGCCAGACGCACAAGGTTTCGACAAATTAAATAAGAAGTTTATACTGCCATAGAGTCTTCATTAGTGTCACTCGGAAGATACCGCGGATATACTGGGTGTCCTCACTGGTAATTACTGTGGTCGATGCCTGCTTGAATTTGATACTATTAAGTAGCCCATAGTATCTGTAACGATTTGATCTATTTTTCATTGATACCGGATAAGTAGTATGTATCAGAGTTTTGAACGACGAGAGTGGTCGCGTTTTAACACTTTTAGGATTAGGGGTTAGGTGTGGTGTGACTTCCGATGAATCGAGTGTCTCTGCACACTCAAAATATTTGATCAAACGAAGCGAACGTTCGTTAATAATATTATTTATTATACGTAAATTACTACGGAATGTGATCTGTTTGGATTACTCTGTTATTAGCAGGCTGATCTTCTCAGAGAGAAGTGGTTTAAGACGATTATAGTATTGTCAACTCTTTTTGTTAGGAATTTTCAAGGTCACCATGAATTTTTTATAAATAAACCTATAACTGTTTGTCAATGTGTGACGGGTCCTCTGTCGTCTAGCACAAGAAGTTATTGGAACAATAACAGAAAGTGATTATGTCAATTTAATCAAGAATAGGGTAAGGGACCCAAGTACTTTGTGGTTATCAATTACTGTGAATTTTTTCATTAAAATCAGTTAATATGTATGTTATATATCTCTTTTTTAATATTCATTATGCTTTAAAAATAAGTATAATTAATGTAGTCACAGTAATTGGTACCTCTACAGTAATTGGGTCCTTGACCATAAATATTTTGCAATGTATGTGACTGTTTAGAGAAAGCGATTCTTTTTCCCTAAGAATAATTAAGCTTAAGTTACAAATTCATTCAATTAAGATGTCAGAAAAATCGTACGCTACCGTAAAAAGTGTTAAATTAAGTTAACATACAAATTGTTTGCCTTCCATGTTTCAGTAACTTTTGGAGCTGGGCTGCATCTAAGAAGGACCCGTCAAACACGATAACAGGCAATATTGTATAACGTCGCCATTCTGTAATTTTAAATAATAAAAAAAAATATGAAATTACACGAGGTATATCTTGTCCAGGTAGAAGATAAAGTTTGATATATTCTCAGTACGCGTATGAAATCTCAGTATGTGTCGTTAACAATTTTAGTAAAGCTGAGCTTAGTATTCGACTTAAAAAAAACACAGGATGGACATGACATTTTTTTTCAAATTACAATGATCCGCCACAGAGGACGTTTAAACTGTAACTTCTTCTTTTCTCAAAATGCGAAGTCGGAGTTCAAAGGACGACGCTTTAGCACTGTAGAAGAATTTCGCGTTGAATCGCAACAGACGTTTCACGCGAAGAAACTGACGCAAAGACTCGAAGAAAGTAATTTGCCTAACAACTAGTTGAGAAATTAGTATGAAGGAAGTGGAAGCCTTCGGGTTGGCTAATTAATAGAACATTTTTAGTATGGTTTCTTTCCATTTCCGTAATACGTTACAATATCCATAGCTTGTTGAAAATTCACAGATTCATACACGAGGTCATTAAGAACTGATCAGCAAGTATCACGGTAGCTTCGCAAAGGAAACTGTCAGAATCCGGTTTCTTTTTTGTCACACCTCGTATATTAATTTCTTCGTATCCTTGCGTAGGTTTCATCGAGAAAAAACTTCTATTTTTGGCAAGTTTTCGAAGCGAAATATTCCGTAATCTTAAGATTTACCCTGCAGGCATGGTAGATTCTATGGATTAATGAATCAGTATACGATCGATGAGCGATCAATCAGTCTCCCGTGTCTTCTCAGCTCATAGCAGGACCAAACGACAATGCTCCGTCTCTCTCTCTTCACTCGAGTTGTCTCGGTCTCGTTCATTGTCGCGGCACTCTGTATCTGGTTTTGCATACAGCCGTAAATGGCGAGCAGAAGACCTTGAAACACCCACGCCCAAACGTTTCCCCTCTTTATCTACCCGACAACTTTCATTCTCCTCTCCGTTCCCGAAAAAATCAGCAGGAAAATTGCACACTCTGAATTTGGATTTTCAACTGGAGATGGAACAAAGTGTTGGGTTGTAAAATCCACTCAGGTGCAGTAGTACAGTTGCTCGCGAAAGTATTCGAACGCCGACGTTTGCAACATTCAACGAGAGACATTACACTGCGGTACATGACTACAGCGCCATCTATATTCCTACGATTTTAGAAAGAATATTTAAGGATAATCGCGTGCATGATATAGGAAAGCATAATAAATAACGAACTTGACATATAATGAAGTTGTCACAAGGTCATACGAGGTCAGATGCAAGAGAAATATATAGATTGATCGTTTCGAAACATTATATTCGCAGTGTGACCTTTGAAGTCATTGTGTTATATACGAGTGAATTCATCTTGACCCACGCTTTCATGTGATATTAGAAAACACAGAATTCCATCTAAACAACTGAAGGTCACATCACAGTAAATATAAAAAATTGACATAGGTTATCGCGTTGCCAGTAAAACATACTGTAACTTCTTCCCGTTCCATTATATTTTAAATAAATACTTACTGTTTACGAGAAAAACGCTGGTCCGATTTACCGCGAACACCCTTTCGAACATACTTCTTATTGTGTCTTATTTTTGCAGAACAAGAATTATTGTTAATTAATTTATACAAGATGTCTATTATGCTTCGAAAAAACGCGCTTAAAATTTTGTACCGACACCGCTACTCCGAGGTATCGTCCTCCTCGTGGTCGTCATAATTCTGCCATTTCAACGAATGCAAGCATGACACTCCGGGAAAGTGTTTTCCAGTTTCTACGCTTTTAAAAATGTATAATTAATAAGATCAATTTTTTTCACCGGTTCACAGAAGACTGTCCCCTTAAATCGTGATCGCGGATTCGTTCTAGAGAAAGCGGGGAAAGGAAAGACGGAACGTAATTATCGTAACGAGATCCTCGTACGCGGGGTTGTTGCTGGAAGGTAAGTGACGAAGAAATGGCCGGACGAGCAGCGTGGACAGTGAAAGGATATAAGGGATCCTTTAAATGCCAATGGTCTCGGTTACGCAGAAAGAACGCATTCGCCACCGCCTCCTTTTCCGACACGAAGTTTCGCGTTTCGCGAGTCGTGGACCAAGGACCGGTTGGTCCTCCTCGCGTTTCCGAATATGGCCAACCACACACCATTGCACCTCGTTCCTCCTCTCTCTGTCTCGAAATATACTCTCACACTACCATAGTGATGGGACCAAGAACGCGTCGTACAAACGCACTGTCGAAATCTCGTAATGGCGTACAGCCACCTCGAAAAATGAATCGACTGCTCTTTCGTAACATACACTGCTGCGATTATTTACAAACTCGAGCACATTTCCCGTATTATTTTTTCAATAATTTCAAAAATTCATTGACCGTGCTTGTACATGTTTCGGATAAGGTAGTACCAACTTTGATATGTCGTTCATTCGTCAGAAAAGTAACATAACTCGAAGTATATTTATAAAAAAAATTATAATGATAAATACATAAATTGTTACAACGCGAGATTATTAGGTCTATGAATGTTTATAAACATGGTTGTTCTTCAGAGCCAATTGACACGGAAAATCCTTAAAAATGTCCAGTTATTCACTGTGCCATGTGGTACTGAATTGAATGTTTCCGCAATTGGGGGATACGCAATTTGTAAAATTAAAACCGCTGTAGCCACGCTCTGATTGGTTCGTGTTTTTTCGTTAACAACTCCTCAACAAAGCCGCGGAACGTTTTCAAGAATCAATCCCTTCAAGAAAGTACATCATTTTTGGAACACCCTGTATTCGATTTTATTCAATTTCCACGAAAGGTATAAAACATAATTCTCATTTTGCACATGAAAATATTTCAAAAACGTTTCCTGTGTTCCAGTAAAAGGAAATTTCTTAGAATCGGAACTTAAAAAACATAAACAATTACAGGAAAAATACACTTGTCACACTCTTTTTAAGCAGTATTTTCCTACATAAATCAGAATTCTACCATTTTTGTAAACATGCTTTATTTACATTTATACGGAGTTTTATCAGGAGTGGAATTTCGTTGTGTTATAACAGAAAACGTTTATGAATAGATGACGTTTATTATGTCCATGTGGTCCAGTTAATGAAACTGAAATGTTGATGTTCAACATAAGATTTCTGAAAAAATGTAAATTTGACCAACTTTCTTAACCCCTCTGTAGCCAACCGGGTACCCGTGCACCCATTTACTGTATTTCTGTCAAGAATTGTTTACTGTTTCTCTAAAAATACAAAAGTGCTCCGAATGTCCATTATTTGTTTACTGTTGTCTCGATTTATAGTCTCAAAATAAGAATTTGTGCAAAAAATATTAAATATCAAAGTCTTTCGATTATCTGTACATTTTGGTCGGCTACAGAAGGGTTAAATGTTTAAGAATATTAGCGGAACAGTATGATGGACCGTTCCTTTTCTTCTATCGCGAAAATCATGCGTCATAAATCTTAATTACAGCTATTTCCATTATTTTGTTTGTACTCGAAATCACATATGACGATCAGGATATTATATCAGGATAATAAAAATATATAGTTCCATTAAAAGATTTAAAAAAAAACAACAATAACCTTGAAATCTCGAAAGATCCGACCGCGAGACCGACTTTTTGTTTTTTTTTGCCACAATATTTGCTCTTTCAAACTTAATCAAGTTTTTCTGAATTTTCAACAATAAACGAGATATTAATGTGTCCAAGTTAATCGTATACGTATAAATTTGCAGTATTGAAAATATTTAAATGGCTAGATTCTCAAAGTTTTCGTATTAGGTGGTAAATTGACTAGGCCGCAGATCTTTATGCATCTGTGCTACACAAATGTCTAAAGTATAAAAAATCGTACATGTCAATAAAACCGAATAAAATTTTTAATTTATTTTATATTAAAGATCCGTCGTCTATTTGTGACCACACAGACTGTACTAAAAATCGTGGTATGACTAATTTTCTTCGAAAACGGAGACTTAAATGAAAAAATATTACGCGTTTTCTTCTGTTGCACGTAGAATTGCCACCACTATCAACACGGTCGATGCCGATAGTATCGGTATGCCGTATCGGCCCGATACTACCACGATTTTCGGTACACTCTGTATATCGAACTTGGTCCCATCACTGTCTCCGTACGTGTACAGGAAGTTGGATTGTCAAACATCCACATAGAATCACCTATAATGTAGAACTATATATATATATATTTATTTATTAAATTACCTTTTAAATAGAAATACATTTATTTCAAGAGTCCGGTAAAAGTTACACGCGGGTTCGTTTGCGTTGGCACAGTCTTTGTGTAAAAAGATACATTGGTTCTCGCTGCGAGCTCGCCCCTGCCAAATTGGCAGTGCCAATGTAACGCGTGCCCCGCGAGAAAATGGTCAATTCGCGAAACAGAAAACGTTCCGATTTTTCCAGAGAACACTGGGTTAACATTAATTATACATGTTTTTAAAGCATAATAAATATTAAAAAAGAGATATTAAATTTTTTCATTAAAATCAGTTAGTATATACGTTGTAGATCTCTTTTTTAATATTCACTATGCTTTAAAAATAAGTACAACTTACGTAGGCACAGTAATGGTTATCCTACGGATTTAGGCAGCCATTCGCCTCGTTCGCACGAAATCGTTCACTTTGCCGAAAAGTATTTTCTTTTTTTTTGGTTCCTTTTACAGAGAATTGTCCATTCGAAGAGCTACGTGAAGCCTGTTAAGGCTTGAACTACACGGACGAATAAATGCGCGATACAAATCGATTGTTTGTCTTTTAGGCGAGTAACGATTAACGTTCGCCGACGTTCCTTCCAGTGGGCTATCGAAATGCGGCGAATCATAAAAAGGAAAAACACACGCTTCGAGTAGTAAATAAAATGCGATCCGTCCCGTTCCGGAACTCGTTTCCTCGATTCTTCGTCTTCGACATTCCTCCGTGTTTCTGTCGGCTTCTGCCTGGACGCCTTCTATCCTCGCTACGGGAATCCTTTCAGTTTTCACGACTTTCCGAGGCAATCTGTAACAAGAGCCGTACAAAAAAATTAAGGTGTCAGGCTGGTGCAAATATCATTGCGGAAACGTTGTTTTATCTCATCATTAGACTGTGGAATTTATGCATTTATGAGAAAAATGCGGAGATCAACTGCAGAACCAACGATAACGTGTAAAAATGTAAAAATACTGTTGCTTTTTGTTCAACTCGTTATAGTTATGGAAATAAACCATATGAATATCAGTGTAGCTCTTACATTTTGCAATTAATACAGATAACACTGTCCAACAGCAAAATCGTTTTGCAATACCTGTTGGGTGATTCTTATACACTTTGTCATCCTGAAACCGAATCTGCAAGTAGAATTTCTCCATCACGCAACGTTTTCGAAAAATTTTGATTTTTGTAAAAATGCCGGATTTTGGTACAAAATGACGTGTTACGCAAAAACTAAACACGCGAGAAAGTTCAAATTTGAGTCAAGAGATAGAGGGGACTCTCCTCTACATATTCATATAGCCAATTATATTTTGATGTACTTCCTGATAGTTGTAAATGGTTGTTAAAGTTTAAAAATGTGCCGACGCGGCTACTTTGTACGCTCTATTTTTGTATTTATGTGAAAAATCCTTTATCCAGCAGGAATTTACTACACAGGAATGCAGTCTACAGACATTTCTGGTAAAGAAACCATTCACGAAAAGTATTTTGTTCCCTTAGTATACGAGAAGATTAAGAAAATATTAACTGACAGCGTGTACGCGACGCGTTCGCGCCAGGCGGCCATTGCAGCCTTTTCTCGACTCGCCAGGGCCGTCGATACACGTAGTCGACGTTGGTACCACTCAAGTATGTCTTTGCTTACTATGCTTAATTACATACATTTCTTTTTTGTCTTTTTATTTGTTTCCGCCTTGCTTGATCCTGATCTCCCGTTTTTCAATAACAAGTGTCCAACAGTAATCAGCAAGCATCGCATATAAGTCTTTGTTTATCCCATTTTGGGAAATGGGATAAAAACTGGATTTTTCTTTGCTCCTCGTAACTACTCTTATAGACAAGATATAGAGTTGAAAGGCTGTAGCCGGGTAATTAACAATTAATTAACAATTAATTGACGATTCATTAATCCGTAATTAACAATTAATTATCAATTAATTAACATTTAATTAACCATTAATTAACAAATAATTAACAATTGATTATCAATTAATTAACGGTTAATTATCAAATTATTAATTATTAAGATTTAAGATTTAAGATCATCGTCGATATTCATACTGAAACCGAAACAGCGGCACACCTCGATGGAAAGACAGCCGTCGGTATTGTTCGACGTCGATCAAATGAATTTAGCTTGAAAAGGCACAACCACTCGAAAATTTCAAAGTTCGTCCACCACGTTGACGAAATTTATTAACCGATGATGAATTTAAATTACTCGAACGTTAAGAGATTATTTGTTAACCTGTGTCACAATTCTACGTGGTGCCCGAAAGAAATTCGACGATCGGAAAAAGAAGTTCCGCTCTAGTGCAGAGGCGCGTTTGGTTTGCGTAAGAATGAATTTCGAGTGCGAAGCCTGTACGGCAGTAAAACCATAATGGAAGGAAACGCGCTATCAGAGCCTAAAGAGATCGTAGACTCGAGCAGGCTATGGTAGCGAAAACGGTATCGATGGAAAATCTTAGCGTTCACAGCTGACGGTTCGCAGGTTGCGTCGCTTTCGAGATAAGGTTGTTATTTCGAACTAATATTGAACAAGGGGGAAGGCTCTCTAGCGCGGGTTGTTAAACCGCTCGAAATAGGATAACGCGTAAATGTCAAACGCTAGTTGCCCGGAAATTTATGTCCGGTGCAGCGGACTGATGCACGGTGCGGTGCGGGTGCGGTGCTGACTATCGAAGACGTTTTACATATCGAATTGCATAAGTCAGCCGGGGAATTTCTATCGGCGCGGTGGATGGACGGGAAACGGAGAGAGACGCTTTAAATAGGCGGGACGGTGTGCAGGAGATTTCGAAAGACACCACTTACTTCGATCAGGCCTCCTGAAGCTCTCCCTTGATACCGGGCACGCTGTGATGGTGCCTGGACGCGAGCTTGTTCGCCAACTCGTGCATCACGTCCCTGTATATCACCGTGTCCAAATTCTCTCCGAGCATGTATAAGAGAAACCAGTCGCCCACTTTGCTCCGTCGGACGATCGTCTCGATGGCTTCTCGTCGGACCAGGCGGAACCGTAATCGCAGGAGGTAAACCCTCGTTCGCGGCGAGAATATAATTACGATCTGTGAACCAAGAAACGAGAATCATCGGTGTTTCTACTTTCGCAACATTCATTATGGTTACAAGAGGCCCCGAGGTGTTCTGTTGCTCCAACGAACGCTGTATCACTAGTACGCTGCTACGAGGATCGCACCAGGGGGGGCCAAACAGAAGCGCATCTGCGTTTCGATAACCCACAATTTCTGAAAGGGTTACATTGAAACCACGTACTCCGGTCGAATCCAGCGTCTATACAAGACGCGTGATTCCTCGTGTAAGATCCATATCCGTTCAGAAATACGGACAAAGCCGTAAAAGATAGAAATGATTTATTCGAGCCAAAACATATCTACACGGTTGTATTACTTTTCCACATGCAGTGGCGGACAAAAGAAAGTTTACCATTCGAATTTCTGTATATGTACAAGCACGCGCTGATGTCGATAACGTACATTTGCAAGCGTAGTTATACCTTCTCTTTGAGATCTGTTGGATAACACCTTGTCCCGGAACAATGTGTAATCGCACACTTCAAACACGCATAACTTTTAAACGAATGAATTCCTGAAGATCTTCAGGATTATATAAAAAAAAAGTTGGAAATTTTTGAGTTGCCAAGATCAAGTTAAGCGAACTTTTTAATAAAACGATTTCTGACCGCGAAAAATTTTGTAATACAAGTGGGCCTTCTCACATTTTGTTTTCGTTGCAATATTAGTTAATGTCACTTACCCTGTACAAAACCGTCATGAAGCTAAGCACGCCGAGAAAGAGGAACCAAAACCAGAGGAAAACGTATATTTTCTCGTTGACTACGTTCAAAGGCAATATGCAGACAGCATCGTGTCGCTCCACCTCGCCGCTGACGCCATATTTGTAAAAGGTACACTTGGTCATCCGTGGAAACACGTAGATCATCGGATCGACTCGATCCTCTTGATCCGACTCCAAGAACCTGAGCACGTCGATACCAAACGTCAGAAAGGCACCGTCGAAGAAGCGGTTCATCAGGAACATTTGACCTGCGCATATTCAAGTTCCAATTTGTGATTTTCATCGTCGTAACAACAGTTGATCATTGTTTCCTAACCAGTGATTATGGATGGAACTACGGTGTCCACATTGTTCTCACTCAGCTAGTTCTATGAGAACGAACCTGACAAAGTGTTAATATATCCGGTCGTTAACGACGTCCTTGCCTTTCTAACTTTAACAGATATCCGACCTCGTCACTAAAATTCGATATTTCACAGCCATTATTAGCCATATTAGTAATTTGTGCTTTGCAGTAAATAAATAAACTCTAATTTCTTTAAATCGAAATTAATTTAAATAGTCCATGAATATTAACAAAAGATAACAGGAAGGTGAACTGAGAGAAAATGCTGATCCGATATGTGTTAATTTTTCGACTTCTTGCACAGAGAAATTTCCCATTGGTTAACGGGAAAGAATAATTAAAAAAGGTGGTAATCATGTAACTAATTGGATACGTTAACATCAATGTGTCCAGAAGAGACACTTTTAAAAGCATGTTTATTATAAATTCATGAATAAAGATTTAAATGGACCGAATCATTGCCAATTGTCCAGTTGCCAAAAATGTCTAGTATCCAAGGGTTAAGGAGCATTCAACTTTGCGGGGACAGCGAAGAAAATATGTACAACCGTTCATAAATTATATACAAGGTGTGTCGCTTACCTGTGCTTACCTGAGCCTTGAATTTCAAACTTAATCTCAAAAACAAAGTCGTTACTTTACATATATTTTCGATTCCATGTTTTCAAAGAGTATCCGGCTATTCCCTATTGCAATACCTACAGTGGATATAAAAGATTGTCGACGTTCAAATTGTCATAATTTCATAAAAACAAATAGTTCAATTATGAGCTTGGACTCACTTTAAAAATAGAAGCTTCTACTTTCGCAAAACAGAGCTTCTTTTCCTCTAAGATATTTCTAAGTTAATGTAGAAGGTGAGAAATTGAAGATCCATTTTTCCACAAAAATGTTGTAAATTCATACGTCACTAAAAGCTTCCAAAACATTTCAAATGAAACTGCTACAGATTTGAAGATTCAAGCCTCCCCTTTACAAAACCTTCTGAAACATTCATGTACGATCTTTTTCACTGTTTTATGGAACCAAAATGAGGAACAAGTTCCATTGTATAAACCCCTCATAATGTAATTTATACCACTGTAAAAACGGCAGCATAGCTCCCAATAGAAGCTCGATAAAACGACTAAAAAAATCATACATCAGAATTTTGAAAGTGTTGTTGTAAAGAGATCTTCAATTTTTTAATCTATGATGGTTTCGGTCGCAAAAAAATGTCGCAAAGTTGCCACAGACGTTTGAATGTATAGCAGTTTCGAGAAAACAAGCGTATTCAGTTTTCCGCCACTGAATCACAAAAAAAAACCTTAGAATAAAATGAACGACGGATTATGAAACTAATTGTAAGGCTTCTAACTTTAAAACGAGTCAAAATTTACTCTCGTGCGATCATTTTTTACGAAATTATCGCAGTTTAAGCATAGGCAATTTTTCGAAAAATGGATTTTTAGTGTTGAAATACTCTATGGGTCCAGTGTATGCGCTTAGCTTCTGATCATACCGACTAACCTGTCATTTCGATCTGCAGGACGGATGCAAGCGAATTTACAAATCGGAGCATTTCGTGGTTGACAGCGATAGAATAGAGGAAAGTAAGCGGTACAGAATAGTGACGAATCGCCGCCGTAGATTGGTTGTCCTCGTAGGCAGTCGGTGGCCAGCTGTATACTTGCCAAATTTTATTGTGAATCATTCATTCATGCGCCGTTAGCGTAATCTACGATCCTCGTGACAAGACATCCCCCTTACGAGCGAGAAGATCGGCGCTCGTATTCGTGAACTTTACGAGGAAAGCAGGGAAAGGTGCCGATCGGTGATTTCGGGGAAAAATATAGAATAGCAAAAGCAAACGCGGCATTTAATGTCCGTCCGACGGACAAGAAATATAGATTCGTTAAAAGTAACAAAACAAATAACGGAAGAAGGTAAACATATCGACGCGGTGAGATTCGTTGGAAATGGTAAAGCCACGCAAATGAGAAAGCCGGACGAGCCAACGGAAATACACACGCGCCGCTCGTTCCATATGGTATACGAATAGTACGGTTTGTGTTTTTTAGTACGGTTAGGGGAAAGCGACAAAAATTCATTTTTAAGCGGTTTTGTTGGAAGCTGCGCACAGTTTTACAGTCGGAGAAAGAAGTATTTCAACACTCAGTTTTGTGGATACAACTTCCTATATAGAAAGAGTCGCAGAGTTGGTCTGAAAATATGACACTCTAAAAGAGTGCTATTCATCGTCTGCCCTTACGGGCAGCGATTTTCTTGCCCTTAGCCAGAGTCGCCTGATGAGTGGAGGGCGCACGAATTGAGGGGAAAAAGTTCACCTTTTCGAGGAGGAGAAAGGTTTATTTTAGAGTTTCAGAATTTCAGACTAACTTTTTGATCAGTTGTGTGCTGTAAATGTGTTCAAACTCCATTAAGAACTTTAAACGTGTTTATCGCAAAGCCACATTATCTAATATAACGAGCACAGTAACTTTGAAACAACCGATTTGTTTGCGGAAAGGCTGATTCGATCCGTAATTGTCCAAGGATTACGCCAACAACAATAGTTTTACTTATTGAACGATATAAAATCAATTTATCTGATGAAAAGTTCAATTTTCTTACAAACGTTGGAACTCTCCCAATTTTTCATATTTCTTTTAGAAATAGATTTAATCCCAACGGAAATTATTTTATTTTAAGAAAATTTATTTAAATTTCTTTAGTTGGACTTTACTTTTATATATTGACAATACTTCATAATATTGGTAACGCTGTATCTAATTACTTATTTTGTTTGTTGAAATTTTAGAGCG
>CM052146.1:310351-353971 GCA_028454255.1 Halictus ligatus | reverse complement strand
TTTGCAAAAAAACGGAAATTTTCAAGCAGCGTCTTCGATATGTTCCCAACGAAATTTTAGAGCGTTTCAGGTCTCAAATTAAAGCTAAAAGAATGCACTTTAAGATAGGTGAGGTGACAATTAACTGCGACCCCGAAATCACATCGCAATTTGCAAAAAACGATTTTTACATAATTGCAAAAAATCGGAAATTTTCAAGCAGCGTTTTCGATATGTTCCCGACGGAATTTTTGAGCGTTTCAGGTCTCAAATTAAAGCTAATAAAGCTAAAAGAATGCACTTTAAGATAGGTGAGGTGAGAATTAACTGCGACCCCGAAATCACATCGCAATTTGGAAGAAACCAATTCTAAATCTTCAGAAAGTTTATTTTCATATTATCAACCGTTTTCTTCAAAAAACTCCCTTAAAAAATCCAAAACTGCAAAATTATACAAGTCTATGTCATTAAAAAAATTTGCTCTTCTTGCTGTCCACCGTACTTGAAAAATTGTTAATGTATGACTAACAATGAGAACCTAATAACAGCACATGTGTGCTATCTATTTGTTCCAGAAATGTTGGTGAAACTCATTTAACAGTAACGTATCGCGCAGATAAATACACTCTTACACAAAAAGTGTTTTGGCTTCATAATTTCTTGTTTCGAACATTCCATAGATGTAGGAAGATATCGCGTGATGTTTTCATTTTTCAAAATACTTGTTCACTGCTTCCTGAGATAGTATAATGCTCATCTTTATGGTGAAACGCAATAAAATAGTCTCTCGATTTACGCGGATTATCTGTGCCACGCGACGTTTCTACTTTTTACAGGGAAGAAAACGTGTAAGAAGAGTCCATGAGTGGAAAAAAATACTTTTAAAAAACACGATACATCAAACATGTAATCACCTATCGTCGAAGAGGAAAACAGGGAACGCGTAAAATGAGATCACGTAAATTGAAACCGAGGATAAAAAATCCGTGTAAAACGAGAGATTGTTTACCGCGTGAAATGACACCTCGCGCAAATAAAATGCCGCGTAAATCGCGGAACGCACGTACTATCAGTAACTGTAATATCTAGACACCACGAACTTTTACTTTGCGGCATTATAATTTTGTTCATAACGAAAAAAAAGCATTATCAGATATAATATTATCTCTTAAGTGGACCTTAAAAATATACTTTAACAATGCATTGATTCAATCAAATTATATTGAATATTTGTCTCTACCGAAATGATGAATGGAAACATAGTGAGACAGTAAAGTGTCATGTAAACCCACAAATAGTTATGTTATTAATAGTTAAACATTAAATAATTATTAGCATAATTTTGAGTGGGACAGCATCAGCTATAACAATTCACTTATGGTTTAAAGTACTGTATCTATACTAACTAATAAATACTTAAATACTTATAAATACGTATAAATACTTAACGATAGTGTAAATTTTATGTACACCATGTACAATATTCGTTAAATAATACGATTTTAAATGAAGTACCCGATGTTTATACCACTTTAACAGTCGGGTACTTTTAAAAATTATACTGTAGATGTTTATGCAATTTTCGATCTTTGTAAGCAAATTTTAGGAAAGCGGAAACAAATACAGTCTAATTTTCGGTGGTAGTGACCTTTGTAGATCTAAAAGAAATAAAAATCGAACTAAAATCATAAATGCATAAAGATTCGCAGTGTAGCGATAGATATCAAATTTAGCATCGATAACAAACCCGTCCAAGATGTATTCATATAAAGAATTGAGGCTTCTGAGCAACTATCTTTAGGGATCGATACTCTTCGATACCCAGAGAGTTATATATGCTTATGATACCATGATTGTTTGTCACAATGAATCTATACCGCTTGAACATGCTCAAGGCCCATCACTACTCATATCTCGACAAAACAGCGAAGAAACAAAAAGCAGATTACAGAACTGTATGCTCCCCTGCTAACCATGCAACATTTGTTTGAAAAACTTTTTCGTACAACAAATAATTTAGGAGTTATTTGAATTCGTCATGTCACGAGACTCGCCCTACAAGAAGTAGAATCGGTATGTCATGGTCAGACGCATCACACGGTTCCTACCTAATCGCACGCGTATTCACTGAATCATCAAATTCGATTTACTCGAAAAAGAAATCTTTAATGAAAAACATTATACTTTTTTTCTATAGAATTTTCTATAGAATTAGCATTATTTTGGTTCAGTAATTTGCTGTTAAATTGCACTGTTAATTAAACAGTTATATCAAACTATTCATTTTCTAACATAAAGTGTAGATCTTAACCCAATCAAACGCTTATGGAACTATCTGGATAGACATGTATACTGCAGAGTAATAAAATCTTTTACTAAAATGCATGATCAAAAGCATTGTCTAAGATAGACGAAATGCAAGTAATAAATTAGTTGGTCGTATGCCAAAGAGACTCCAAAGAATGATAAGAAACCGAAGATAACAGACTTCATACTAACAATAAGTTCGTACTTTGTCATTGCACATTCCATTTCCATCGTGAATTACTCATCGTTAATTATTAGAATTCTTGTATAATGTATCATATATGTATTTTGCTACATATCGTTAATAAATATTTGTTGATTATATAGTACACTACTTTTAAATTTCCTATTTCGCAAGCATAAAAATTCATTTTTGACAGTCGTTGACATACTTTCCGCACAGAATGTATGCGGAAATTGTTTTACATAAAACCATTTTTGGCAGCATAAACATTTAACCCAGTCTCCTTTACTATTTTCTAAACAAACTACGAAAATTGTCACCTGGTTCTCTATCTCATTGTCAGTTCTAGTGATCTTGCTATCTAAAGTTTATTATAAAATAAACTATGTTTGTTTGCAAATTTTTTCTTTAACCTTTTTTCTTACGAATGAACTCGTCAAAAAAAAATTTGTTTACTAAAATTTATACCTTCTATGCGCAATATAGAAAAATAATTTAAAAAATATTTATGAGAAGATATAGTAACACAATTCGCAAATTTAAATGTTAAAGATGTAGTTTTAGACTTATGTAAACCACATAACTCTCAATGGAGAGCTTCTATTGGCTAATAAAAAAAATAGTGTAGGGATTTAGAATCCCAAAGATTGCTCTAAAGGTGCGGATACATTGACATATAACTTGCGACATTTCTTGCGGCTTTTAGATTAGAAAATGTATCTATCGACAAAGTTTTCACAGACTCTAATGATTTAGAGATAGAGATCACTCACCGACCACATTCACCAGGGCGAGAACTTCGCAGAGGTAGTACCTGTAAGCCCACCAGTTATGATAGCGAAGATTCTCCCAGAGATAGTCGAGCAACATCTTCTTCTTCTGTTTCTTCTCGACCTCGGAACAGAGGCCAATGTCGAGGTCCATCATAAGGGCGTGAATCTTGCCACCCTCCCAGCCTTTCCAGAGCCATCGGGGTGTGTAAAAGAGGATCGCCTAGAACAGAAATCGCAAGAAGATATCAGCCGGGGGTATCAGGTACACGTAAAATCAATTATTAAATCTAATATTTTTTTCGCATATAAGGATATTGTGAAAACAAGATTTTCTTAGGAAACATTAAGCAACATTTTAGCTTTATATTCATATTTTTGTTTTGTTACATGAGATTACAAAATGAAGCGAAGTTGTATAACATTATTTAACTCCGTGTCCAGAATGACACCTTGCTAGCTTGAATCTACCAAGCTGACCCTAGCTGTAAACTACGATTTGCAAGGCCCGGATTTATGATTTTCAGCTGTGCTTGCCGAGGTTTGAGGGTCCCATGTCCTGGGCGCATCGACATGCCGATCCTTGCACAATGGTTATATATATTTTTTAATGTTTACGTAGCTTAATGTTTAATGTAGCTTAAGTGTTGGGATGCAAGAAAACACAAGAGGGCAAGGACTAGGACTAGGACTTGGCCGCGACAAAATCAACATTAACATTTATAAAAATTCGGCAAATTAAGATGTGAAAACGATCGTACGCTACATTGAAGATAATCTGTATTTGTTTAAGTTAATACAACAATTTTTATATTTTTTATACTCCTGTCACTTTTACTGCTGGTCTAAGCTACCAAGGTTTTGCTGGACATGGAGGTAGGTAATGTTATATAACTCCACCATTTTGTAATTGTATGTAAGAAAAAGAGTGTGAAAATAAAGCTAAAGCATTGCTCGATGTTCCCTAAAAAAATGTTCCTTTCACAGTATCTTTATATGCGAAAAAATGTTAGATTTACTCGTTTTATTAGGCTTACAGGTTAGCATACCCCCTGAAAAGCTTGATATCCTTTTCATTCTGCATAGCATCGGATACAGTCCGTTGTAGAGGTCAACATAAATATTTCGATCACAATCATGTGTTGCATGGAATATTTTTACTTGTACACGGGTTTCGAAATGTAATGATTTATGAAAGGAATGCATAACTAAATCAACCATCGAGCCTTGAATTTTGGGTAAAACATTTTGATGTAAGAGCAAGTATTCGGTAAGTTCTTTAAATACAAATTACAGAAGTATTTCCATAACATGATTAAATATAAAATGCCAAGGTATTCGTTAACCGATGTATACAGTCAATAAAAGTGTTTTAGACAAATTTTTTGAAGTATCAAATCTAAAATAATTGTAATGCTACACACAATTTTTACTAAACATATGAATTTATTGTTAAAACTGAAGCGCAAATGTATTCGTCATTCGACTATTTTTTGAAATGCATTTTACCTATGACAATAAGGAATTCTTCGGACCGCAACCTTCGCACGGTTAATAATAAACCTAATGATAATAAACCTGTAGACACCGTATAAGACGGCTGATGGGAAGTGTTGATGACGGACGAAAGACTTTGCAAGAGAACCGCGTACGCGAAAAGTGTTAAATTTCTCCAGGTTTTACGAGGCCTAATTAAAGGAGCACACCTCGCGAATCCGTTCGAAGCGACGGATCGGTCCGCGCGCGTTGCGTTGGCACGCGCGTAAAAATGTCGGATCGGTCGTGCATTCAGTTAGGAAGCGATAAAATCACACTAAACGACAGTATTGTTTCAAGCTGGCGCGGTGGATTGATTAATCGTTGTTGGTTTAGCGGCAATTCATTTCGGTAACGAGTTTACGTTGTCCCGTAGGCGCCTAAATGTATCACCACCGGAATTCTGTTACAAGAGCCGTTAAACTTCGCGATGTTGGTCTTAAAACGCTCGCGTATCCCTCGTGTAAACGAGAACATACGGAACGAACACGGAGTGAAATATCGTTGCTTTAATTAAAGAAAGCCGTAGAGCCTCTAGACTGCGTTTCTCTCATTCGGCCGAAACCGAAGGGTCCGCGAATTGTCGATATATGCGTGAATCTAAGAGCTAAAATACGGCATGATCCTTCTCAATTACATATGCTTGTGTTTAAGGTACGTATACGTACACAAAAATGCAGTAGATCCAATTTGCATTTTCGTTCTTAACTTCGAACTTACGTAATTGATTCCGCTGAATCTTATCTCAGTGTTTAGTAAAAGTAGAAATATAGTGAAAAGTATAAGTTTAGTAAAGTATAGTGTCTCATTCTTGCACAGTAAATATTTTTCTGATTTTCTTCTCAATTTTTAACCGCAACAAGATAATATATCCACTTGCTCAAGTGACATCATTTTAATGCCATAATGTATATTTAAGTGTACACTGTCTAAAGTAACAACAATGTGATAGTGTGAAGCACTGTAACAGTTTTTTACAAATATCTGAAAAGCTAAGGTCCAGCGGCGGTAACATGTATAGGGAAAAGTCGTTCAGAATCACACCCTAGATACTTGAAACTCATCAAAATCAGTGAGGCGTCCTTCTTCTAGATTGTTAGCCTACAAACAATTAGGATTGTAGAGCTTTCAACTGAATTTTGCTTCAGTCTTGGTTAGATTTCTTGTGGAAGAGGTGCAGGAAAAGGGGTGGAGCCCCTCCCCTACCCGAAAGGACGCATTTCGTTCTTGGGAAAAGGCAGAGTTTGCTATAATCATCCTAAGAGTATTTTTGCGAATATCTAACAAAATTCAAAGAATATGAACAACCATACAGGGTGTGACCGATGTAGTGGTACAAGCCGCAAGGAAGTGAGTCTACAGAAAAAATTAAGTCGAAAGAAAGTATAATGTGTTCTCATTTAAGGTTTTGTTTTCGAGAAAAATTAGTTGGGTTCGCATGTTCTAGTATTTGCAGGAAGTAGAATTGGTCGTTCCTGGACAGACGCACCAGCCAATTCCTATCTAATAGCACGGGTATTCACTGAATCTTCAAATTCGCTTTTCTCGAAAACGAGACGTTAAACGAAAAAATGTTATACTTTTTTCTACTTTACTTACCGATCACACTCTGTATGTACTATACGATAAACATACACGAAATAAAGAATATCCATATGTTTCAATACATATAGCAACATCGATGCACCGAAAATGCGACCGACAAGTTGTTCACGATTTGATTGTAAAGTAAATGTAAGAATAATAAGGCACTATTTCATGGATAAGTTAGGCTGTAAAAATGGCCAACGGCCATATCACGTTGCAACGAACCGATTCTCGTGGAGTCTCTCGTAGACAGTGGCCGAGTGAACATTGTGTCTCACAGCTTATGTTAAAATAACTGTACCGCATGAAATACCAACAGTGTAGCACCTGTGACTCCGGCACCCGGGGGCACTAACAGTGCCTTATATTCTAAAGAACATTATATTGGCCCCGATCCGCTCTGGAAATGGATCTATTTCAACAATCGCCGCAATGGCGGAACCAAGCGAAGCCATGCAACACGGCGCCAAACGCACCCTCTCGCCGGAGCTCTCCGACAAAGAGAACTCGGGGCCTTCCCCATCCATCAGACAAGGGAACATATCTCAAGGTCATAAAAATCGGTGAGGTGTCACTAAAAGGTGAGGTGTCACTAAAAAATGTCACTAAGAGGTGCCGGAATCCGTCCGCTGTAGCCGCGCTCTGATTGATTCGTGTTTTTCGTTGATAACTGTTTTTCGCGAGAAGCATTTTCGCAAAGGACAAAGTCCCTTCAAATGACCTGAAAAACCACTCCTTTCAAGGAAGTACAATTTTCTGGGAAAAGCCAGTACAACACTTAAACGCATTATTTCAGTGCATGGAAATTACGAAAGCCTTAAATAAACCATGCGTGCCACCTTTTTGTCGCGAAGTGTGTTTAGTCGATTTCGATTTGGAACCTTCTATCCCGAAATCCCTGTACGATGGTGTGCAGTTCGTGGACCCTTTACACGATTCAAGAGAACCGTGAATTGTCGCGACTCGGGAACAGGGTCGAACGCCGACATCCACGCGAATCCAACAAAAAGGGAAAATCCATGGATGAAAATAGAACGAGCTATACTTTAACCGTGCTCGCGTGCCAGCTCGGCGCATCATTCCGCATGGAGCCACGCGGTAAGTGGATAAAATTGGCTAAACAAGAGGAAAACCCGATGGAGCGTCTTTGAACGAACGACAGACCGCTCTTTTTCCCTCCCCTTTCGCCGATGCGTCCCTCCATTCGCGGATCCACTTAAAGGAAACGATCGGGGAAAGGATTTTTTTTTCTCTTTAGCGTATTACTGCTAGGGCGAAGCTGACCGAAGGTCCCCCGACAACCTTGGCTTACGAGTATGCTTATAATCTAGTCACGATTGATCGATAACCAGGAAGCGACGAATATGCTTTTCTTCCGAAGAAGAAGGTTATTAATATAAATTCTTTGAGCTGGTAGCACGACCACCGGGGAGGACCGTCGATTAAAATTGGAATGGTTGACGATTTTAAAATGGAAGCCTTGAAGACCGTTTTCACTATATCTGTTCGATTTTAATGTACTTTTGCACGATGGTAGTATATACATGTTTCTAATGATATATCGTTCATTCATAAGGAAATTAGTCATAACTAAAAAAAAAAAGGAAATTTTACAGGAGAACCATTAGAAGATTACCTAAAATTGCCCATTTTTTTATTGTATATAATTAACTTATTATAGAAATGTGAACTAATTTGTTATTATTTAGATACTGGGTTAATTTTCATGTACATTAGTTATAAAGTACACCACAACCACAAGGTGATTGACTGAACCTCGTATATTTACATAAAATGCAAAACCTACAAACTAGGTATGTAATATCAATATGTGCATACCTACAGTGCTGAACAGAATAATAAGAAATCATTTACATATTTCGTGCATTTAAATATTATTTTATATTGCATATTACCTTCGGTATAAATATCAATACGAAATCTTAGGTTGTTATCATATGTAACGGAACAGTTATTTTAGAATAACTAAACTCGGACATTTGGAAAAGATTTGCAAAAGATTTTGGAAATAGATTTTATTTTTATTTTCAAACAAACAGTATTGAAAATAGAGGTGTGAAGTAAATGATTTCAAATAGTTATTTCTTATTTTCAGTTCCTGTGTCCGGTACTAGGAAAACTCCCTCTAAAAATATTTGCATGATTGACCCAAGCAACACTGTAGCCCGTTCAAGGAGACGAATCACCAGAAGGATTTCCATCCGTCCCGAATCGGCCGGGAGACTGTGCCGGAATTCAAGTTGCTGTATTATTATTTTTTCTTACATATTTTTTGTACATAAAAAAATTTCCCGCGGAAAACTAAGCATGTTACGTTAAGTGATTCCTCTGTGGGGAATATTATGAAATTACATGTGTATATACGTTTCAGTTTTGTGCAATACATACTGTCGCGTCGGTATTTAAGTTGACGCGGTCGAATTCGGAGTACGCGATGCTGTTTGCTGTTTTTTTTTAACATGGTTTGTACTTGACTTTCCTGGTCTTTTGCTTCTGTTCACAGTAAGCATGGGTAGTGCCACAGTCAATTGTAGAGTTTCAAAACGAAAGTACTAAAATTCTTGTCAAATTTTGGCCAGTCGGAAAGTAAGTTGACGCAAAGAAATTTTTTATTTTTAATACAAACTCATTGTAGTATTATTCGTTGCAAACATAAAACAAAAACAACGCAACAAATATGAATACAGATACAGAAACAAAGAAATGAACAGAAACGGAGGTTAGGTTTGAGCCACTGCTTCAGAGTTCCCAGATCAAAAATTGTTCTCCCACTCTAACTTCCCCTTCTACCGCACTATTTCCCATGCTTCCTCCGCGGTCCAGTCACATGACACGTGTTTCGTCTCTGTCGTGCATACTGCGGTACTAGCAGAGAGAGGGTAACTTTTTCCCCTCTATTCGTGCTCCCTCCCCTCATCTGGCGACACTGTACTGCTGTTCCCGCTCGCGTTACCACGTGGACATTTTGTTTACGTCTAGTGACTCGTCTCGTCGAACGTACCGTAGTCGATCTACGAATAATCATATAAAACGAACGACTCGATCGTACTTGGAGCAGCAGAAAGAAGATGACCCACTGATAATACTTGTGCTGTTTGACCAATGGATGGGACGCGTGGCCGTGCAGTCCAACGCCCTTGCTGTTCGATACGCCCGGGTAAGGAACTGCCTGGCCGATGCTCTTGTTGAACGCGTGCACCATGCTGTAGGTGGTGTGAAGCCAGCAGAACGTCTCCAAGACGACCTTGTCGACAGAACCGGCGGCCTCGCAATGAATAGGCGAGCCAGAAAGACTTTTGCAAGCCAACGTGACACAGCCCCCGAGAAGAAGCGCCACCGTGGCGCGGTAATGTAGTCGGAAGACAATCGCGTCCTCGGAGAGCCTCTCGACCTTGAACAGGGACCGAAGGGAGCCGAAAACATCGATCATCTTCAGCATCAGGGGCATTTTCGATACTTTTCGGTGGACGAGCCTCTTCGAACAAGCGAAATCGTCCCCTCCTCCTCGTTCTCGTTACGCAGATCCGTTTCCGCCGATGATCGCGGGCCACGCATGAAAAATCTCCGCTCTCGTAAATGGTGGTAGCTTTGTTACGCGCATGTTGCTCGCGTTTCCGTTTCGTTCTCCGAGTTCGAACTGGAAATCGAATCATCGGTGCATCCGTCGCTGTTCATATCCTTCTGTCGCATTTCCTCGATCGGTTTTCATAGACCTCCCTAACACTTTATCTGCGGGCACTGTCCATACAAGCTGGTCAAACGTCAAACCCTTGCCTTAAGCGGATATATACATTTAAAGTCGTTACTTTTAAACAATATATCAGATTAAAAATTGTTGGACCATTATAGGCTAATTGTTTTGAAATTTGATATATGCGTTAGACTACATTTCAAGATAGTGCGGTGTAATTTTTATGCAATTATTGCTATTATTATTTTAATTATTCTATGGTTTCCAGAACATAACTCACTTTGCATGGGCGCCATGATATCTCAATTGATGAATCTTCTAAAAACTTTACACACATATAAAATAGAGATATCTTTGTTGATACACACGGTAGCTTTTCTATTTATTGCATGAAGAAGTTTAAATTTTAATGAATTTCTGCTTCATGGACCAGCATTTTGTTAAACAAATTTTTCTGCGTGATTCCAGCTCACCAGATAAAAGGATCTCTACTTTATATGTATATGTAAAGAAGAAGATTGGTCAATAGAATAATTTAAATAATAATGAAGATAATCGCATAGAAATTACGCTGTGTCATCTTAAACTATAGCCGCAAGTTTATGCCAAATTATAGCACATTCACGACGGGATGTACAAATACAACTGCCAACTGTCGTGAACGTGTTAAACACTTGACCTATGCTAACCTAAACACTTTTTATCTCATAAATTGTCGAAAATTGACGATTCTGAATGGGAATTTCCCTTTAAAATAACATCTCAGACACGTTATAGGTTTCGGACACCAAACATGATTATTTCTATCTTTCTGTCATGAACTAAATTCATTCTAAAGCAATACAAATTATTTGATTTTCCATTGATGCGTATTTGGAATGTCAAACAAAATGGAATAGTATGTTTTAATCTAAAACATTGAAGCTAAGTTGTAAGGCAAGGGGTTAAGGAGACAGCCTTAAGTAGACTGTTTATACGAACAAGTACAAGATTTAAAATATAAGAGCAGAATACCTGTATTTCATAAATGTTCGAAATTATGGTCGTTTACATCGATACACTTTTATAAGCAGAGTCTGAAGGAATTTCGAATTCTGAAAAATGTATCCGAGATGATAATCGTACATTCTGTGATGATACGCTAATGCCATGATAAGTTAAATTAATGTTTCTTTTGTCTGTAATCTTGAATGGCCTTGAGTAATTATAGCTAATGAGCTCATAATGAAAGGGACTATCATCGTAGGTGTTTAAAAAGAGATAGTCCCGTTTAAAAAAGAATGAAGATGACCCTGAAATCTCTAGAAAATGCCATAAAATCAAACATTTTTTGGTATTCTTTGAGCTCCATTTTAACCATTCATTTTTGTTCTCAAGACATTTAATGTATCTTTGAAAACAACAAAGCTATTTGAGGTGAAAATGTTAGTTGACACCCTATATAACCAAAGAAATGTTCAATAATTTCTCATGGATACAATCTCAATATTTTCAAATTAAATATATTAGAACCCGTCACTTTAACGGGTCCCGTAGACCTAGTGTTACTACACCTATTATTTTAAGAATGCATAATGATTCCCCGCTTGCTGTTAGCAATGTAAAGTACCGTAAAATTCGGAGGATATGTACCTGTCCGATTGCATGCCTTTCATTGTTACCAATCAAGTTAATAAAGTTCCCGATTGTGAATCATGTTTGTACCAACGGTTACCAAATGCTTTCAATGATCAGCGGTGTTGAACCGACTCGAAACGGCTCAGAAACGGAACTCGCGAGACGTCGATTACCAAATTTGGAAACACTCGGTAGCCCGCAGATAACGCGTTACTTCACATTGGTGATTGTTTCCTTGAAACGTAGTTGAGTCGTTTTGTTCTTCTGTTCTTCTCACACGTTCGAACGATTGTAAAACTGCGACGTTCATGGATAATGGAGAGGGAGACGAGAAAGAGAACGGAGACACTGTTTCTTGATTGTTAAACAAAACGAGTATGAGAGTACGAGTACGAGAGGACGGATCGAGTATTCGGGCACGGTGACAGACACACGTGGGGCGCGAAAGCAAGCCGTCAGAAGACTGGCCGAACTTGTGAGGCATCCCTTGGCCTCGATGCTAAACACATAACTTATATGATCTTCTAGTATCTTCTAGTATCTTTCTCTTGCCGCTGGTGGAAATTTCGAACCCTTTCAAATAAGATGCCCAACGAACTTACGAACATTTGCACCGACAATAGACAAATTCGAAATTATTTTTCTGTCAAATATACAGGAAGCCGCAGTATTGATGTGCCATCAGGCGGAGGGAGTGATTCTATTGATCATGAGAAAAGAAGACGAAAATATTCAATAAATTTTTTCCATTTGACGTGCCGTTTTCGAGAAAATCAAGTTTGAAAATTCGACGAAAATTTGGCTGTTCGTGACCGGTTCTATTAAATTGTTGCATATGAAATGAAATACTGATAAAAATAAGCACCATTGTAATCAACGAATTCTATCACTGAATTTCAAGTTTCTTGATTGCATTACGATAATAAGTTCCTTCCATTTTTTAGTCCTTTTTACCATCTACCTATGTTAATTAATTATTACGGTTTCGTTAAAAATCGCATACAGTAGTATCTCCGTAACTGTCGTTCCGTCGGGTCCGCTAAGCGACAGTTCTAGTACATTCATTTTAGTGTGCCGAACGTAGAGAAGGATATCGATTGAAAAAGAAAGAGGGACTGACGTTCAGGCGTTCAGCAAACATCAAAGCACTCGAATTAACTCATCCTTTTAAATGAAAAAATCAAAATTTCTTACTTACGGTTTTTCGTTAATGAAACTGTTACTCTATCATATTCATCTCGTTTTTCTGATTAAAATAACACCAAATACGATATGATTACGGTCATAATTGCTTGTGTAACAAGCGATTAATATTTCGGATTTGACATTTACGGTAGAGGTACACGAGTTCTTAACTTCGCTTGTTACGATATCGTGTTTGGTGTCATTTTAACTAGTAAAGCGAGACAAATACGATGATAAAGATTTCATTAAAGAAAAATAAAAAATTTAGAGAAGTTGCAATCTTTTGCTTCGTTTACATTAATTAATCGAGCGTGTTTACCGCTTGATTAGTACCAAGGGTGGTCCCCCGGGGATGGGGATAAAATTTTGAGAGTTACGTAGAGATCTTTGCTACAGTTACGGCGATAATACTGTAATACTATCGTCAATATATTATTTTTCCACTCATATATGTAAAAGGAATGACAGTCACATTTATTGATGTAAAAATAAGATTTATTTAAAAGTAAATATGGATATATCAATTGTTGTTATAATGTTAAGGATTAGCTTCGTACCTGAAAGTTTTATAATAATAATAAATCTGTAAACTGTTATAGCATTGCTTGATCAAAACGTTGTATAAGAAAACATGTTTTATATGATATTAAAAGTTTCTCGTAGATCAACAATTTTTGGAAACCGAAGATATGTACTTGAATATCAGTACCATTGTATTTGTCGTTTAATAAATCATATTTCAGAAAACCCTACGCTATCTAGTATCTACTATAAGTTCCCTTTACTACTGATTTATTGCTTGATCGCAGAAATCTGTCGGAAACAGCTATTTCCCAGCTAATGTATGCTGAACTACCTGCACGGGTCGTTACTGCAACTGATGATATCAATATATCGATGACGTTAGGCATGGAAAAGTGAAAAGATGCACGTATTGTGGTATCGGGTGTAATAATAACTCTTGATTAGTAAGGATTGGCCAGCAGCCAGCGGCACTCAGTGTCGTGAAACAGGGGAAAGAAAAAGGGACACCAACAACGATCCAGAGCAAAAAGAAGAGGAAACAATTCGGGTCATTGTCACTCTATAATTAGACCGAGAGTTTGCACCGCGCCGAATTAATGTTTGAGTAACACTGGAGGTAATTGAATTATTTGGAGAACCAATTGGATTTCGTCCATCCTTTCATAATTGGGAGGAGACTTCATTCATTCATCATCGAGTTACTTAATCGGTCTATTCCGAATCTTGCGCCTATCTTTAACCTCTGCTGTCTTAGTAAATACCATAGAAATTAATTGGCCTGCCATCTTCATTCGATCAATCCAATTATTATCTCTTTTGCGCTTAATACTTCACGTTTAACCCATTTGCATCACTAGCGTATACATATATGCACTCAATTTTCCTGGTCACTATCACCGAAGCGTATGATCCGCAATACGTCGAAAGTCGTCTACAGCTATCGTCTTATATTGAAAGAAAACTGTATTGCATATAGAGTGTACTTATTTCATTAAAAAAATTCTTTAATAAGTTCACTGACCTCTAGTACCGAACAGAATAATTTCTTCTATTGCCTACCACTTATTATTTTAGTTTCAGTGATTTCAAAATACACCTAAGCCACATGAATAGTAAGCAAAAAGATCAAAGGACAAATTTTCAATGTAAACTTATTGCCAGAACACTAGAACCAAGACAGAAGAACCAGGGGATCGAGGATCCAAACATGCAGGTTGCCAAAAATGGGCGCACGAGGCTGGTAGTGATATCCCAGAATGTTTTTACCATTATATTTTCGATTATTGCAAATTATTATTAGTAACTTTACCTGTATCCGGCACTAGGGGATACTTCACGATTTCTTGACATTATATAACCAAAATATAATATTAATTTAAGGTAGTTATTACAGAAACGTTGATTATTATTTAGTTTATTTTTGTTTCTAATATTGTTCATTTATAAATAACGCAGAACAAAAAATAAAGTATTTACAGTTACTTGTAGCGTAAACGGGAATGTCCGTAGATATAAGCTCCGCGCTTAACATGTTAAAATCGCTCAACTTTACGCACATAACTTTTAAACTAGTGAATCCCTCGCTTTAAAACTTCGACTTTTGGGATTTTCTCGTCAAGATGTACAGGATTATATAGTAAAAAAATAAAAATCTCTAGGTTCCTAAGATGAAGTTTAACCAATGTGACAGTAAATGAACATTAAATGTAAAAAAATTGTTTTGTATATGCATGCTTCTGTACATAATATCTTGTTCATATTAATTTTTTTTTGTTCATAATATTTTGTTCATGCTTTGTGCATTTACTGTACATTCATTGCCACAAAAGATGCATATGCGCATATTCTCTGAATAGATTTTTATCGCGTTATATAAGAGTGTACTTTATGCTTAATCCAATTGAATTTGAAAAGCACAGCTTAGAAACTACACGTGTATTTGGGACATAAAACCGAAAACAATTCGGTCCCTGTTGTCCTCTCATCAGAACTTTGGTAGCTTTACACACATCTAATTTTGAAAGAACAACTGAAAGAAGAACACGACACAAAGATATCGCTTCTCGCCTGGCCTAATTGAAGCGGCAGGTGCAAGAAAGATCCGAGTGCGAAGAAGAGATTCTGAGAAAATAACGTTCGGAGAATAAAAGATAATACGTAGACGTTTCCAAGTAGTAGTTTATAGAACTCTAATAAACGAAAGAATCTGCAGTATTATTTCTAATTTAATTATTGATATATAATATTTACAGCAATAGTGGAACGTTAGGAAAGTAAGAAATAGTGAAGCGTTAGGGAAACTATCGCATATTCCCTTCTTGATTGCAATCATTTGTTACGCAGAAGCATTTAGTTTGTTTATTTTTAACGTTGTTTAACGCGACACTAATCTATTAAATAAGGGAATTCCAGTAATAATAATACAGTCCTTAAGGAAATATTATAGAGCATTTGGAGCACCTGATTATACTTATAAAAATATTATGATGAAAATACAGAATATGATAATTTTTCTATTTCAAATATCCAAGATTTAATCATTTAGTCATATTCACTGATATCAACCGAGTTTATATTAAAATGAATTAACAATAAGTAGGAGAAACTTCAAAACAAAATTTATTAATATATTGTTAATATATATTAATATATTGTTTAAACAAATAACTTTAATAACAAAAAGTTACATCTATTGCTAGATAATTCATTGATTGATCACTTGACCTAAACCCAATTGAAAACTAGTGGGGTAAGACCAAAAAGTGTAGAAAATTATAAACCAAAAAAATCTGAACTCAATAATAGAACAAGCGTGGAGTAGAAAATGTCAAGGAACTTCGAACCGAATATTTAAAAGGTCCCTAGCATTTCTCCGGTGGCGTTTGAAGAGATCGTCAGTGAGCGAAAGAGGAGATTGTTCCGTTGCGTTTGTTAAAAGCGAGCGTGTAACGGTGCGTCTGCTTGAAACGACGGGTTGAAAGGTGAGGGTGGAGGATCGTCTTTGACCGAGCGTCAAGGCGAACACGACAGCGACCCTCGGCGACGAAGTAACAGTTACGGGTTTAAGGAGTTAATATGCTTAGGGTTTCCTTCTTGGCAATGAACTAGATATAAGCTTCTGTAAGCAGCAAGTAAATTCCTCGAGCGTAGCCGCAACTAGTTCGTTCGTTATCCGGCTTTTCTCATTGCCAAATCTATCTATAATGCATATGCTCCGATATGCAACTTTATTGACCGACCAAAGCGACGCTGCGAGTCCTTGGCGCTTTATTAAGTCATCACTTCCGTCCGACTATTTCGTATTTTCTACCTTCCCTCGAGGGAAGTTGCCATATCATTTCCCAGCAACCCTTTCATCGATGCCTCTCTACAGAAAATTCAATCGGCATAAATAATTGCTCAATTTATTATCATTATCCATTTGTTTATTAGACGGGACCTCAGTGGACGTTGAGTGCGGCTTATGAAAGTGTTCGTACGCTCGCTATCGGAGCTTTAAACTGCACAAATATTACACTTACATTTTCAAAATAATGTTGTAACCGCAGGTCGATATTGTACATTTTAATCGTTTCTATCTATAACGTGGACTCTAAACCTCTAAACCAACGAAAAATTTCAGTATAACACAGGACATTGCGTTTATCGATATTAACGAAGCTCTGGATTATTGTCACAAACACCGAGTACCGTTCATTGTATAGTTATTACTGTTTAGTTAATATTTGCGTAGATAGTTCATAAATCAAAAAGCTTGTTTGTATTTCTCTTTTAAAACCTTTTTTAATGAACGTTCTACAATAATTTGTTCCCCTAGTCCTTTTGTTGCATAGATTTTAAAACATTCCATGAGAATATATACATCGTCTCGAAAGTAAATAACTAGTGGATTTAGAATTTCTTAAAATCTACAAACGAAAATTTTCATTGTCAGCAGAGTTAAAAATTGACCAATATCTACCAATTCTCTTTTTTGGACCGTTTCGCTTTTATAGATGAGCACTTGTCAGTTACATTTAACAATTCCGACAACAAGACAAACGCGATTCGGGCGAAGCAGAAATTCGATTTGTCGAAGCGGATATTGGATATTCCCCAAAGGGAATTCAGGAGAAAACGATAAACTGTGAACTACTAGCAGCTACTACGGCTCTGGCCGTTGTGTAATGTACAGTGGTTTAAAAATTGATCCCCGCTCTTCTTCCAGCACTTCTGGTAGTTGGACAATACACTGTTTCGTATAAAAAATTATCAATTTTCAATTAACTACAAACTGCAACATTAAAAATTTCAAATAAATTTTACTTCGACGAAAATTCAAGGTCACTTTCACTTTATTAAATGACACTACGCATTTTTGACTCTGAAGCATTGCGGGTGACCTCAAGGTAAATTAAATAAAAAAAATTGAGAATTGTACGTTAAAAGGAAGAAAATCGATATTCTTTTATATATGGTTTTAGATGTTTCTTTATGAAACAATTTAACAGGGAAGTGCTTAACAAGTCCTTAACAATGTCCATAAGGAGCTACCGCATGAAACAAGAAAATTTCTTAGAAATTACCTGAAGGAACAGCATGAAGCAGACCCACTGATAGTACCTGTACTCCTTCCTTTCGCTGTCGGGATGGGACTTGGAGTTGTCCATTCCCGGAAATGGTACCTCGATACCTTCCCGCTTCCGGTAGGCGGCAGTGATCGTGTACGTACTGTGGATCCAGCAATAGGTGTTCAGTACGTCCTCCGGAAGATCCTTGCTGTGGATGCAATCGATCGGGTTGCCAACGTATTGTCGGGTGGTGACGATCAACGAGAACGCGATCAAGAGGATCACGGTTAGGCTGTAATGCAACCGGAAGACGGCGGTGTCGATGTGTACGTGGGAAATTTTGATCAGGCTCTTCAGGCCTCGGAATATGTCGAGCATTTTGGATCAAGGCAACGACGCCCAGGTGGTTGAGGTATCAGTGGATCACGACGACCCTAGGATCGTCCGTCCGATCCTTTCGATCCACTTTCAATCACATCTTTCGTCCTTGACGACGTTTAAGACCTTCACGACTGCCGTTTCGACGCCCTTTCTGACGTACTTGAAAAAGTATTCGAAACTTTCGCCCGCTTCGAACCAAACAGTTTCAAAGATCGTTGTCTTCCGGTACAACGGGGCCTTTGTAGTCCGCGTTTCCGGTTAATCGTGCGATCCTCCAAGAGGAGGCGACAACGCCTCGACAGCCGCGCCTACTTCCAAAGAATTTGCGAAACGATCTCGGCAGCGTAGGATCCTTTGCACCGGTCGGATCCTGTGTGCCGTCGCTAATCTTCTTTTATGCATTCTTCCTCCCTCAGAGCATCGTGAATACCTCGAGCACTCAGCCGCTCGTACGTTCGAGCTTCTGTGTCTGACGGACTGGACGTCCGAACGATGATCTTGCCGGAAGTATTTACTCGCAGCTGTGTGTCCAATTCACTCATGTTTCACAACAACGGTTCGACACTGCCGAGTTCGATACCTGCCGCCGCGGATTCTTTCGAAACGATCTGCTCCAAACGCGGACACTGTATCCACTTTTCGAGCCGCAACATGCACGACGCGCTGCCACCCTCTGCAGTATCTGCGATCACCATCAAAGTGTGTATTTCTCGATCTCTATGCGAGCTTAAAATCGCCTGGTACCGTATGGATCTTTGATTCTTGATCGAAGAGTTCGAAAGATTCGTGACGGAGATTCTGAACCACGCACAGGGTTACGTTACCGGCTTTAATCTTCAATGAAAATTACTTGAATACTGTACATACGTTATACAGGGTGTGACCGATCTGGTGTGATGCAAACCGCAAGGGGGTGAATCTACATAAAAAATTAAGTCGCAAAAAGAGTATAATGTTTTTTCGTTTTCGAGAAAAACGAGTGTATACTTCTTGCATACAATGATTCCTCTATATGTGTCGCCAAGACTTCCAGCAGGATATACCCTGTGAGGGACCATGAAGCTCGAGAGGCCTCGGACGCCGAGGAATGTAAGCATAAACGGCTCGGGTATATCCCTTGGAAGATACAGGACGCTGGCAAGGCCCGTGTTGTTGACATATATCGAGAATTTGCTGTATACTAGAGCATGCGGACCCGACGGATCTTCAAACTCATTTTTCTCGATAACGAAATCTTAAACGAGAAAGCATTATAGTTTTTTCCGATTTCATTTTTGTATGTAGATGCACCTGCTTGCAGCTTGTACCACTAGATCGTACACCCGGTATAAAAATATATAGTTTAGATAAGAAGTGAATGGTATCGAGGGGGTCACGGTCTGGTGTAAATAGTTTCTTCTTATATATATTAAGTATATATATATATATATATATATATATATATATATATATATATACATCTTATTAAACATTTCTTGTACACTTCATTTTTCACAGTTTTTTCAATTCATTGTAATTTAAAGTGTTTGTTCTTAATTAACGAAACGTGTTTTATAGCGACTAATTAATGTATCATTGTATATTTTATATTAATATTTCATGTTTAATAAACAATAAATAATATTAATATTTATTGTCTTCTGTTTAAATGTTGAAATGTTGGTCATCCAAAAATCACGGCTACATGTTTCTTCTGAATAAAACGCAAACTATTTGGAATTTTTCAACGCTGGTTTTTTTTTATTGGAACTATGATCTATCGCAATTATACGTGGAATAGAATATCGTTCGATTGTGTACTATGACTACGTCTGCAGGATATAGGTCCGAAAATAATCGTATCAGCCGGATTCCATTGCATTTCTAATCAACCTAGCGCACGCCATAATGCGTTGGTAGTACCCGAGTAATTAAAAGAGCAGACATAAAATTCCACCGAAATCTCGATGAAATGGATGGAAGGTACGTGTTCGCGCTTCTATGGTTTCATGTAATACGCGTGCCATTCTATTTTAATATTAACAGCGTAACAGCGTGGTTTGTTACGAACGGGACCAAACGAAGAACCCATGCTTGCTCGGAAATGCACGCGATGACACGAGACGGAAATACTTTCTGGGTCTCTACGTTTCGAAATATATGATCCGTCCCGGTTGCTTGGATTTTAAAATGAAAACGAAGGGACAAGAAAACCGCAGCGAGGAAGCTGGAGCTGCACAGTGGCTCGTCAAAGTATTCCAACGTTTCCTGTTAGAACTTCGAACAAAGAAAACATGCACATTAGGTGCAACTTCTGAAAATATTGTGATTATTATAGGATACAGCTATCAAGATTGTATACAGGGTGTCCCGGTATTGACGGCACAACGATGGAGGGGGTGATTCTACATGAGAAAATGAGTTGAAAATTTGATGAATAAAATTTTTTCATTCAAAGCTTCGTTTTCGAGAAAATCGAGTTCGAAAATGCAGCGAATGCACATGTTATTCTATAGGAATCGTCCGACGAGTCTGATCATGACTAACCAATTCTACTTCCTGCATATGCCAAAGCACACGAACACGAGGGATCTTCAAACTCGATTTTCTCGACAACAAAGCCTCAAACAAACAAAAAAATGATTAAACAAAAATTATTTTCTTATGTAGAATCACGATTGTACCATTAAGTACAAGCTGAGCTGTTGTAAGTTGTAGAGGAACAAACACAAACAATAATCACGATATCCCAAAGTGTTTTGACTATTACATTTGCAATAGTTGTAAATTATTATAATTTTTACTGTATTCAGTACTAGAGAACATTTTACTTAGAGGAAATGTTGATAATTTTTCACTTTATTTTCGATTCTAATATTGTTAAATAATAAATCACGCAGAATAAAAAAATAAACCATTATATTTTTTTTATTTATTTGAGGAAAACTTAAAATGTCCATCACTAGGGAAACACCCCCTACAAAAAAATGTATAATAATAAATGAACTTATATGGTACTGGCTTTAATGCGTTTATAACAAATGCTCATATTACTTCAAAAGAAGCGTATTTCAATCACCTCCATCATGAACCTGAATGTAATAAATTGTTTAAATTATATGTCATTCCGCCAGAACAGTTTAATGTAATTTACCAATACCGATAATATTCTACAACTAGATACTAACCGGCGCGAACTAGTCGAATAGATCGTGAGTTATTGAGAATGAAAAATGAGCAGGAAATCATGTTTAATCTCGACTTGTCAATTAACCTACACCGAAAGAAATATTCAGCCTCGGTTAAAGCTTAATATAAAACACACCAACGCTAACTGGGCTGCTTCCAGCAGGCTTCTTCTTCGATGGGATCTTGGCCACACTCTGCCAATACCCAATACTAGTATATCACTACTACAAGTAGAAGAAATTCTCCTGAAGTCGAAACAGAGAACTCGTAACTCAACTTTTCAAACCGATAAGCCGCCATATTTTTATTCTAGAGTAACTCAATTTATCTACGAAAGGTATTATAAAATTACTGATTACGTTAGTCCGAGAAAAATTCAAAGACAGAAAGGAACGATGAACCAACGATGACGTCAACGAAAGGAGGGATGAAAAATCAAAAAACAAAAGTAAAACGGCGTGTGTAATTCACACAATATTCATTTATTCGAATTCGGTATTATTGAACCGACTGAATCTTTATGTGATTTCCTTATGGCGTAGATCATTTGAAAAGAATCAAAATGGTGGAAAATCTGTTCTGTCAATTAGAAAATTCTTTGTGATAAACCTTGCCTTTGTATTAACTTTTCTAAATAAATGTAATCTGCGAGTATATAGACATATGTATAATTATAGAAGCTAGGGAACTATGTAAATACACATGTATATACAGGGTGTTTGCGGTGAATTAAGCCAGCGTTTTCCCGCAAACAGTACGTGTTTAAACATAAATTTATCTATTAGTAGGAAAAAAGTCTGTGATTTATGGTTTCATTACGTTGAATGCCAATACTAATGCGGGAAACCCTCTAAAATGATAAAAAAAAACAGTTTCTCTTAAAGGTAAAAAACTAAAAGTCACCTTCGTTTCTCGAGAAATAATGTAAATATAAAAAGTGGACGTAGGTTATCGTATTGCCAGTAAGATATACTATAAGTTTCTTCTCTTCCATTTTTCCGAAGTACTAAACACCCTGTATGCAGTATGCAGATATATACCAGCCCTGCAGGCAGAAATAAACCTCCATGGAGATTTCAAAACTAAAAAAGAAAGTAATTACAAATAGATTAATTACTGTCTAACTCCGGAATCAAGGAGGCGAGAGAGTGGTAGACGGCTATTGTGACCATCAATATACCCCTGATCTCTTCTTTCGAAAAGAAACGAACTATAATCTCCGATGTGTGGACAATAAACTTTCGCGTAGAGCCAAAAATATCCACCTTTGACTTCTGGCTAACTGTCAGGCTTCCTGCTACACGGTGCTTCGGAACCTAAACACTAACTGCTATGAATTGACGCATTACTCGAGAAAAAGATTCGGTCCAAGAACTGTTGTCAGGTGGAAAATGGAAGACGAAAGTATAAATGTGTCGACGGCGAGCAATCCGAATGATTTGTCACCTATGGAAACGCGTTTCTCAGGTCCGGCAACAGCGGATGTCACCATAAACATAAACTATCGGGTACACCCACGGGCCTCTCTCTTTTTTCTCTGGCCGAAGACAAAACACTGGCGGGACTCGTCCGCCGTAATCTACAACCGATCCCTTTCTGCGAGTGCAACGCTTGTCATACGGGGACGACAATAACACCCCGAATAATATTTGTAACACAAAGCGCGATTATCCAAGAATAGAGGGACAAGTAAGCCCATGATTACCGGCACACGCATCCGACATTTTCCGCTTACTCGTAATTTCTCCGAAAATTGGTGGAAACTTCGACAAACGTGCAACACAAAGAGACGCGTTCCAAGAAACTTCTTCGCGTGTAACAATGAAAATATCCACCGAGGTCGTCTTGTCATTACTAGACTACGGATTTTATGCATTTACGACCAAAATATGCCAAAAGAATTTGAAGATACAAATCAGTATGATTGTTTCTTTAATAATGATAATATGCATTTTATTAACGTATTTGTTTATTTTTTAATATAAAATAAAATTATTATTTTAGTTTTATTTAGATGACATAAGTAAGGAAACACATGCGTTAGTAACACATATATTATTATTATTAAAGATATTCATTTGCCTGCATATGCCAATCGTTAAGTTACCCGAGTGTCCCACTCGACAGTAGCTCCTATATCTTACAATTAATGCAGATAAGTTTTATTTTGCATAAAAGTGTAAAGATCTGTTTAAACAATATTTAAGGAAATAACTGTGCATGCCCAGGGCAAGAAAATCACTTGTGTAGACGATATTTCAGTAATATTCGTAAACATCTAACAATAAGTTGGATATTTTTGGACAGAAACATACACCGGTATACCTTTCTATTTATGGGTACGTATGACAAAGTTGATTGTATAAATAGTTTAACTATAAACATAAATAATCTACATAAGTGAATCGATTTACTTAAGGTCTTGTCTGGATCAGTCAGGGGTAGCTTCTGAAGTATAGTCAGTTGTTGTTCAGAAATTTGTAGTGTTTTAATTTTTTTAATAGATATTATATTAAATTCTCAATTCGCCTACTTTTTTTATGCATATACAGCTGCTTTAAAAGCTTCAATGCCCGTCCCTAAGTATTAGATTAATATGTATATACAAATTCGAATAAAGTTAGAACGTCTCGCAGTATAAAAAAATTCTACCATTCACATGATTCGATTTTATGAATAAACAAGTGAAAAATAACAAATTATTTTAATTTGCAGGAGTGACAGGAGGAGTGACCATTGGAAATGGTCTCTCGTTGTACCGTCGATAACCACACCTTGGTTTTACATATTCAGCCGTGATGACGTTTGGCACCATTTTATTGTAATAGTACGTAGTGACCAGGGTTGGGCCTATTTAATTTGAAATAAAATATCAAATAATCATTTGAAATAATAAGTTATTTCAAGTACTTTATTATTTGTATTTTACAAATAACAAAAAATTAATTTTCATTCTCCGTTTCCATCAAATAAATTGTTTTCGAATCATATTTTCTTTGAATAATATTTTTTGTTTTTATTTACATTGTTCAAATAAAATAATAAATAATTTCGCCTTAAGAAGAGATTATTGAAGTAACAGTAGTAGTTGTTTAATTATCAAAGTTTAGCTGCATTCGCTTTTAAAATTCTTCTTTAGAACACGAAATGAAGAGAATTTTGAAGAGAACGAATTATTTGATGAACCGAAAGATCAAATGAATAATATATTACCTTAAAGATTATTTCTCAAATAACCGATTTCGACCAAGCCTGGTCGAAGTTTCGAAGTCGAACAGTATCATTCAAGTTTTCCTTCGATTTTTGTTCACAATGGAAAAATAAATTTAATGAGCACTTAATTTCTTGAGAAGGATTTTTGAAATATAAAGTCTACTACAATGATCCAGAGATAATTGACATGCCGAACAAGAACACGGCCGCCGTTAATGGCAAACAGTGGTAGTTATGTGAAAATATAAAAGAAAATTGAGATGAATCAGAGGAGACGCTTATTTAAATGATACTGTGTTCTATAATGAATAGCACAAGAAAACTTTATGTTAAAATATAGAAACCAGATAAGTGTCAAACAATTCGTGTTTTTTTTTTCAATACCAGGATGTGATATTCAACTTGAGTATCCCTGTGAAATAAAAAAATATAATTCAAATCACTCGACATAATGTAATTTTATAAGATACAATATTTGTTAATTACTATAAAGGAATAAATACATAATTTAATATAATGTTTTTCAATTTAAAAGATTGAAAATGACCACCAATAATGACATTAAATAAAATAAAAATTTACATGTTTCTTTGCTAAAAATTTAACAATTAATGAATGTATCGTCAATTAGTTACTTAAACCGTATTTATTTCGGTAAATAGTTCGTTCGTCTACCATTTTCTTAAAAAATTCAGCAATTATGTCGTTACTGTTTTAGTATGGCAGTTACTGCTTTCCTTCAACATCTTGGGCTATTTTCACCGATCGAATGCCGGAAAGATATTAATAATAATAGCTATTAGAGTACACGAGTAGTGTTAAGCGGTAGACATTTTTAGATCGCAGGCGAGGTAAAGATCGACAGATTCGTTAACAGTGTTAATTGGTTTGTGCGTTGCATCGATGCAGTTTTGTAACCCGAGAGTTTGTTAGTAATTCGCCACGTGTGGTATTCGACCACGTGTTCGTTTGAACAATAAAAAAACGGAAAGATCAACGAAGAAATCTCTACACCGTGTTCTTATTAGTTTTATGGAGTATTTTATAAATTATTAAATTGTCAAAATACGTTTAGCAATACTATAGACAATATTATCCGTCACGTAAGCGATAAATATATTTCTTGTACTGTAACGGTAACTCTAATAATTTAAATAATAACTGTAAGTATATATTTCTTTTTACTTACAAAGTTAGCACTAAATATGACCATACTGTTAACGCTACTCGCATACATTGTGAAAACTAGATAAAATAATTCATTCTTAGGTGAAAGTATAATTATACTAAATTTTTATTACTTTTTTACGAATTATTAATGTCTTCATTTTCATGATGTGCTTCTAATAATTTGATTCGTAGTTTACTTATAAGAATTGCGACAGTTATTATCTTCGTTTTTTAAATGGTATAAAACGCAACGCACTATAAATGCTGTTACTTAATAATACTTGATGAATTGTTTTTTAGCGAAAATATAATTATAAATATAAATCTTTCACTTGATTATGAAAATCTCATCTACAGATACCATTCTCATTATTTCTTTTCATTTTTCCTGTAATTTAATAATGCTGCTTTCTCGATCAATCTATTTTTGTAATGTTATTATTATCACCAACGTGTAATACAGTAGTAATAATTTTTTAACTTTACGTAGTTTGTAATATACATGTATAAGTATGAAATTCTTGATATTAACTCTAGAAATATTAAGAAATATTAAGGATTCTTTATAAATTTCTCGGGTTAAGGGTTAAGGGGTTGTTACCTTAACCCCTTGCCTCACAATTTCTTTCGCAGTTACAATGAATACAGTTATCTAACCTGCACAATTTCCTAAAAAGTAAGAAGACAGTTATGCTGAATGTGCCCTTCCACATACTGAACCGGCTAAACATCGATAACAACAAATTGTTTTCGTTACTTTAACAGAAACGAATAACATTTGCATGTATTATGTTTAAAGTTTAGTGCTCTGTCAACACTAGATCTCTTTAGAATTTCATATTACTTTACAAAAAATAATAAAAGCATATTTATTATATTTTTATCTATTCTTCTCACGTCAATCACATGTCAAAAGAAATACGGAATACGTTCCCCATAAATGCAATTTCCCATAATAGCGTTGCATACGAATAGCCATAGATCGAGCTATTTACATTTGAAGTATGTTGGGACACTAAAGACTTCGGGGATTCGGATAATCGAGGTCCACTGTGGTCGTAAATTGAAAAATCTGTGAGCCGTGATAGTGACGGAAGTTCTTATAGTTCCAGAGTTAATGAAATAGTGGAAAATAGTACCACGTTTTACCTTAGACATTCACTTGTATTCGATTCCGTTTACAATCTGCACGAGGAGGTCGGTATGACATGATAAAGCAAAATAAATGAATTAACAACGAGCCTGGAGCGATGCAGCCTTCGGCGCTCCGTGGGCAACGGAGACTGTTAGAAGAATATAATGAAGCGATACCGAGAATAGGTCGAACGAACGGTTTTCGGGAATAGAGGCCTCTTGTTTCGTTAAAATGTTCTATGAATCGCCGGCGAGAGAAGTGTTTAGCTCCGCGAGAAGAGGTTCATATCCGGTGAACGCTCGTGTCTTCGATCCAAGAATCGGAGGAAGAAGTTAGACACGAGATTGAAGCGAGTGCGCGAGCCAAACCGGAGAAAAGAATTGAACGTTTCGGGTTTAGCGTGTAAAATCAGGCTTCTAAATATTGCTCGCCAGTCAGTCAACGAACTCCTTTCGCGATGCACATCAAGAGATCCACCCGTCGCTTTCTCTCTCATTCTGTCCGGGCATCCTATTTCTCCGACTACGTTTCTCTCCTCCGAATTTGTTCTGTTGTTTCTTCACCGTGAAAATCACCAAGACACGCGCACCGTGCCGCGCGGGTCGAATCTTCGCCGAGAGAAAATTCGTTCCGCGGCGAGAAGGCAAATGGTAATCGAGCATCGACCCATGGAATATAAAAAGGAACTTTGCGACCGCGAATTCGGCTGAACGCAGAAATTTCGTACGATCGGAAGAGGAGCTGCCTGTCGACGCTGCTCGGGCCGCACGCGCAGCTTCCACACGCCACGAAGAAGCAGTTGCCGAAGCCGAAGCGGAAGGCAGAAGCACGCTAGAACTCAACACGACACGACACGACACGACGCGGCTCGACACGACACGACTCGACTCAAACTCGACTCGGCTCGACTGCTCGTGTTTGCTACCAGGGCATAGCACCTCCCGTAGGAGCCGCGAGCGAGGAGTCAACCCGCTCCAGGAATAGAAACACCAAACCCAAAATGTTCGAGCGTAGAAGCGCAACATTAAAACGCACCGCGTCGCGAGAGCCGAGACTCGCCGCGCCGGACGAACCCGCGAAAACTCGACCGTCGCCGCATTTTCGCCGAAAACGCCGACAAAATTCAAACAAAAAGCTCACAATTTACGAAACGAAATCGTATCAAGAAGATATTCTGCTTCGAACACCTTCAAAAAGTCAAATTTTCTACGTTTTCTATGGCTCGTTTCTTCAATAGATCTTTCAACTTCAACAGACTCTTGAATGATAAATCAGCGACTCCCCCTCATTAACGCAAACTAATTTTTTACCGAATAGTTTCAAACGGAATTATTAAATTACTGTACTGGAGGTGACTTGTTGGATCAGGATTAAAATTGCTACTACTGTTGAAACATCCATTAACAAGTCCCTATCCGTGAACTATAGACTTCAAAAAATGATGGCATAATCGCTGGTAGAAAATGTGTTGATAAGTCGGAGACAATACAACAGCATTTTTAATTTCTTGGAAAATTTTCACTGTTTTGTATTTGATAGACTCGTTTTTGACATAAATGCTTGAAATCCGTAGTTTAATATTATAATAATTCATTGTAAATAGGCACGTATTCTATCGCAGTATTAGCACAAGACATTATCTATCCTTCTATTTTGAAAAACAACTATACCAAATTTCCCCGGGGACTGAAAATGTCTAGAGCGGTACGGTGTTATTACCCATCACCTATATCAAGCATTTATTTCTGTAATTTCCAGAGTGTTTTACAATATTGTGTCTTCAAGTGTAGACGACAAGGCTGAAAATAAATATGCTCGAGCGTCGACGGAGCACGTGCCATGAAATCACTTTATGGCTTAAGCCGGATAAAACACGACACCGAAGGGAGCAATTAAAAATTGAAAATAGGGCGACGACGCTCAAGCTGCTGCCATCCCGGGTGCCGTAGTATTTTAATATTTCCACGGGTCCGGCATATTTCCTGAGAAAACAATCCGTACGCTTCCTCAAACAGTTTTTTACGCTCTATAATCGTGCTCCGAAAGTTCGCGCAATTATGGCCGTATTAACGGGACGAAAAATATCGAGAATTTCCAACAATAAACACTAAGCGGCTGATTTGGCGTGGAACATCCTTAACCGTAGTGTTCATAAACGAAAATTTTATAACCACTCGTCGACTGCCACTATTTTAAATCCTTTACCTGATTTCAACTTTCTTTTTCTATCTGAAACAACTGTACATTGTATTCTTTCAATTAAAAGGGAAAACGAATTCAGCAACATAGGGTACGAAACTTTGTGGGCTCCGGATCGACGTACGTATGCAGTGTCCGTCACGGGGATCGAAACACAAAAAATGAGAAATTTCCTTCAAACTAGATACTGTACGCTGGGTCCGAACCTATTTTTAGTGTAGAATATAGAAACGTGGAAAAGTTCCATGGTTCGGAAGAAAAGTTTACATTTTTCGTCTGATTAGATAAATTTATATTGTTAAAAAAAAATCGGATGCAAGGTGTCCCAAAAAGAAAAATCGATTTTTTCAATGGTTCTAGACCAGAACACCCCCTTAAGGTTAATTTAGACGGAGACCACGTGGCCGAATGATCTACGAGTAAATCTCTAGTGGCACCAGTGGTCCACGTGCTAACTGCTTACATTCGAACGAACGAAGGAGGAAATCTTTCTCCCTCGGCGTGCTTTCTCAAATAAATGGCCCAAAGTTTCCTCACGACGATACAATAAATATTACGGTTAAATTCTACTAGAACGCTGCTTGTTCGAAAACGGTGCGCGTCTGTTTTCGAACTATATTGAGATCAATTACTTCGATATAAAGTGAGCGTACGATCGAATGTTAAAGTGTTGCTATGAAACTGGAAGATCATTGATCGACGTCCGTGTTAAGTTCGGGAATCTGTTCGACTACTATTCCGTGAATTAAATTGACGATTTACCGGAAGTCGGAAAACTTTCGAAAATAGCCACTTTTGGTGCTCCGTAAACCTAGTGCTAAGTCAATTTACCGAATATCCAATGAACCTATAACTATTCTCACTACTCCGGTAGTCCACGGTAGAAACATTGTCGCTTCCGTCCATTCTCATTCTCAAAGACGAAAGCTGTACTGCTACTGTAAATAGACTGTACAAGAGTTCACAGAAGGAGCTGGTGGCGCGCAAAAGAAATGGGCCACAACAATATTATCTTGGTGAAAATTCTGCCGCCCCTGTGACAAATGCAGCGCGCGTGAAAACGCGTTCAAAGACCGTGCGTATCGTGAAAAAGAAAATAATCAATTTTGCCTTGTACTCGGTCCAAACGGTTGGAAACACCTACACGTCAATCAGCTCACTTCCCGTTTCCCCGACTCCTTAAACACAAATCAATCATATCCACACTACCGAGTTCTATTTGTGTGCTTTCCTCGGGAACACGTGTTTCATTAGTAAAACGTGTTGATCCCTGCGCCGCATCGCGTCGCGCCGCGCCGCGCCGATCCGCCGACAAGATGGAGAGGCACCTCGATAGACTTCTATCAAAACTGTCATTTTATCCCTAATCGGAATGTCTATTGACTTCCTCCCAGGTTTCTTTTTTCGATTTCTGTGAAAATCATGAATACAGTAGTCCCAGTAACGTGGACCTTATTCTTCTACGATTAAATTGCTAGCACGTTGTACAGTGGTGCCGAGGCGGATATAAACGAAAATATATTTTTGTATTGCCTAATAGTGAGCGCAGAATGTGCCAAAGTCCGATTTAAAAAAAAAAATTTTTTACCGAGATGTACCGATAGTAAAAAACCTTTCCTTATCTAGAGAATTAATTGCCAACTTGACTTGAATAGCACCTATTCGAGTCTTGATACGAGCTATCATTTGGTACAACAAAAGTCTGAAAATCAAGCGACCCAAAAGGGATGCATTTTTGAGTCACTCTTCAGTTGATAAATCTACACTCACTTGCAAAATCAAGACGAAGACAACCCACTGGTAGTATTTTACATTCCTAGTCGTCCGCTGGGCAGTGATTGGATCATTTTCTCGCTGATTATACCAATCGGATTGAAGATTTCCAAAGGACGGCGCGATACCAGCTGCTGCGACATTGCTTCCGGTTATCCCTAACATCGCTCCGGTCACAAAATAAGTGCTGTGTATCCAACAGTATGCGTTGAAAGCCTCAACGGGGATATCTCTGTGCGAATAGAAGACTGAAGTCGCGGAAGGTTTGCCAAAAAGTGAACACATACATTTTACTTCAATCATTTCATTGCGTCGGCATAAACTCTTTGCGATTGACAATTTTATTCGTGTTGGATGTCAATAATTTAATAATATTCCCTTAAAACGCAGTAATGTCTCGACGTATTACAAGTTTGTGTTACGTTTCTGAACATATTAGATATAATACAGGTTGTTCGACCACAGGTGGGAAAAAATTAAGGGGTGATTCTCCAAGACAATATAAGTTCAGTCTTGAGTTTTTAGTTATTATCAATTCAAAATCCACCCTAGTGGATACGTTACAATTATATTAGGCGAATGTTGCCAACATACTGACGCTCCTATATATGCATATCAACTTTAAACTTTCTTTCGTCCGCCACTGTCGATACGATTAACCACAACACCTTTCGTTCGCAAAGAGTTTACCCTTAAGAATACCTCGTGTGGACACATTCTATTGGATTTCCCACGATCTGCTTGCTGCTGATAATTATGGAAAACGTTAATATCAAAACGGTTGTCAACACGTGCAGCCTGAAGGTGATGCCGTCGTCTTTTACTCTGGGCACCTGAGAGACCACAATTATTTCTATTCTTTTCTGTTTTGCGATATACATTATTTGTAACTCTTCATGCTTTGCATGTGAGCAGTATCGCCAGATGAGAGAAGGGGCCACGAATCGAGGGGAAAGTTACCCTCTCTCTCTCTCTCTCTCTCTCTCTCTCTCTCTGCCAGTATCGAAGTATGCATGACAGAGACGAAACACGTCACATGACACGTGAGGGAATAGCGCGGTAGAAGGGGAACTTACAATGTTAGATTGGGGGGACAAGTCTTCATCTGACAACTCTGCATGCAAGACAAGCTGGGTTCTCGCTAATCTCTCAAGAAAGTGTTCACTGTTGTTGAAAGAATTTTTGTTCAAGACCAAATAATGTATTCATGACATTTACAATAGAAAAATCTTTACATTCGGTTCAATTACAAAACTGTGGATTTTTATGCAATTATGCATTTCTGTTTTATAAAGGAAAACGAAACTAATTATTACATTGTACGTTACACTTGAAACCATACAACTTTCATCTCAACCATCTCCTCATATACCAAATAATTTACCAATAACTTAGATGGCACACTTACAGCTAAATCACCCTGCAAATATTAGACAAATATGGTATAAGATATTGATGTTTTAGAAAAGTATTGATTCCTTCTCTTTTTGCCAAATATAAAATAATAAATTATCTGCTTCCATAACAGAAATATAAAGAAATTTAAGTAATATAATAGAGCAATAGAACAGTGCAACATTTCGAACAGTCCTCAGTTCATTTATCACTGCCGAGGTGTTAAGCTAATGGCGAGTTAATGACGATCAACAATTCATTTTACGACTAACGAGAATCCAGGTTTAAACGTCTTTCTTCAGCGGGTCAATCGGCAGAGGAACACTTACGCGCAGCAGATAATAAAGCCCTGTGGCGATATCGATCATCTTCGATTCGTTCTTTTTCTTATTCCGAGGAATCCCATTGAACGACGTTGCCAATTCACCGTTTAAATAATATCCTGCGGTGGAGTCTACGATTGACGTATACTTCATACTCAAACGATTAAGATCGCGCCGATCTCAACGTGGATGAGCACCGATTTCTTCCAGGATTTGTCATTTCTAATATTGGTGGACCGATGCCGAACTGATTCACGCCATGACGCAATTAAATATGAGCAAGAAAAAAAGACCGTGTACAACAATCGAAAAACTTCTTAATCGTGCATCGATACCTCGGGTACAAGTTCTAGTTGAAAACTGACTGAAAACGCATCCGCCAAGTGATACCGATTGCCAAAACACGATCGTCGCGACTGTTACTTTTCACTGATCTCTTTTAGGTCCGTCCAATTTTATTTTTGTAGTTTTTACCCTTGTCTCTCCTCCCGCATCTTTTCTCTCATTCTCTTTCTGTCTCTTTCTCTCTCTCTCTCTCTCTCTCTCTCTCTCTCTCTCTTTCTCTCTCTCTCTCTCTCTCTCTCCATTTCTGTACCTCTAACTGTCTTACTACCTCTATAAACCCCTCTTCCCCGAATCTACGTCGGAGTCGATGCGAACACACGATTCCACCTACCGGCTTGTCTAGCGATGGCCTCAACACGCTTTTGATTCGTGCGTCTTATGTTTTCTTCGAGTTCTTCAAATTGGTCCGTCATGTCAAGATCACTCGTGAACGGTACTCCGTGCTACTTTGACACACTCGCGACGGATGACGCATACAGTGGCGGATTTAAAAAAAAAAAGTTTAAATTTGACATTTCTGTACGAGAGTGTTAGTAACGTCAGCGGTATAAAGGCGGAAATAGGAAGCTGAGTCGAAGGCAAACGTTGTTAATTTTACGTTCTGCATCGCATTAAAATGTAACGAGCAAGACCAATACAAGCGGAATTAGATCTACCGGTACCTGAAAGGCACGTTCAACAAATTTGAGGAAAAAGTAAACGATTTGTATGAGCTACAAAAGGTTCAAAACCGCCCTTAAGGCATGATCATAAAATAACACGACTCGTGTTTGCTAAAAGGTGCATGCCCTAGAACGAAGAATTGAAAAACGTCATCTTTGCGACCGAGAGAAATTTAATCTAGATCAGGGCTGGGCCAGTGTCGCCAGATCAAGGCTTGCTCCACCACTCTAATTTCCCCTTCTACCGCGCTATTCCCCAAGCTTCCGATGCGTTTCGTCTCTGTCGTGCGTACTCCGGTACTGGCGGAGAGAGGGTAACTTTTTCCCCTCGAGTATTTGTGTCTTAAATCTGAATTAAAATTACGAAGAAATTACACACGGAACTATGGTAATTTCGTGGACTGTATGTACTATTTGGGAGTTTAAGATCTTGTGTCCAGTTTTTATTTAGATATTTACCTTCAAATCTATATAAAATTTATTTCAATCTGAATCGTATGGGATGTTTGGTCAAAATCCGATAGTAAATGAGCGCACGATATTAGAAAAAACTAAAAAATAGAGATCACTGAATGAAGTAATCCTATTAAGAAACTTGGAATTCATTCGTATAACCTGATCAAGAAGTTTTATCTAGAGAGAAGTTGTATTAGGTTTAACGTTACTGTTAAAAGTCGGACATTTCATATGCGACAACTTAATATTTGCAATGAATATAGCACAAGTCATAACTAAATCGTTAACATATATAGTATTTGTACTTATAACGGAACGTATTTATGTTACACCTTAATACCATCTTTGTATTTAGTCGGTTCACCTTTATTCGTTTTATATAAATTGACGATAAAATTCGTATCGGTTATTGTTTTATTATAAAAATAGTTTTGTCAGAAGAAGAAAACGAAAAATAACGAGAAATATCTAACATAAAAAGTGCGACAAGCTTCTTTCCAATGTAAAAAAGAAGTCAGTTTTTCAATTCATCACGATACTGTTACTTAGAGGAGTATGATTAGAATAGTATGATTCGTTGGAGCAATGTTTAGAACAATCTCGTCCGTTGATCGGTAAATTCTCGCCCACGTTCTTTCGAAAATTGCCGCGTCATCGAGACTGGAGGGCATTTCAGGAAGGGGTGTCATCGAAATAAATGTGTCATCCGATCGCTACATTTAGTTTTATCGCTCTAGTAATAATGTAAAAGACATCCAACTCGTCCTCTTGTTCGTCGTTCCTGGCGACGATCCTCTGTTCCAACGGTTGTCTGCAAAGAAATAAATTAGTGATTCCATGTTCAGACGCCATCATCAATCTTGAATGTCTTATGAAAGGGTTCGTTGAACCCACAAATTTCTTGCGCCTTCGACAAGTACTCGGATTTATTTTAAAATGTGTCGCTGCTTAGATTGGCGCAAAAATAATTACGGTTTTGAAGCATCAACTTTATATTTAGAACAGTATTTATGTTTTAGCTTCAAGTACATGTGATGTGTATAAATAAGAGCCATTTGGATTCATATACGGGGAGAGAGTGGGGACATTGCAAACCTCTAAGGCAAACGTCGAATAAAACAATTTTTTACCATTTTTTTGTTGCTTATGTTTCTGCATTACCGTAATTAATTTTAGTTAAATTAAAATCAATTTTTAACAAAAAACCAAAAACCACTTAAACCGGGACACAATGAGAACAGATACCATTTATTTTATTATAATAACTTCAAATATTACAGCATATACGAAATATTTACTCATTATAGTGACGATTAAAATAAAGTGTTGTACTCTCTTTTATATCATTTTAATGGGCGCTCACTATTTCTACCTACTTTGTAAACGTAATACGGGACGAGTACATCAGTGTAAGACCAGGAGACCACTACTAATCCAATAACAAAACTTCTTTATTTTTCAATACTTTTTATACCACCACATTTGTGACATTTTTTTTTTTAATAAAAATGATACCAAACACGATATTATTCGGATCACATTTACACTAATAGTGACTTCCAGCCGATGTATGTATGTCCCTAGTCAAACCCGTGTTTTGGGCATATATCGAGTAAACACTGTATTTAGACAGTGAATACACATAATTGGCTAAATTAAAGTGTAAAACGGAAAAGGGTGGAAACGACGATAACTGGTATACTCGGTCATAACTGATATTCAAACTTTATTGTATTTTGCTAAAGTCGTTCTTTTATTGCGTTTTTACATATTCAAATATGGTACAAATGCATAAAATCGATAATTTAATAGTAAACATTATCAAGAACGTTATTGAACATATGGAGAAGACCTAAGCTTCTTCCAATCACTCGATCACCTTTGGAATTTTACAAACGAACAGAATAATTATCCTTACGTTAACATTTTACCTAAATAGAAGTAACTTCTATCACCATAAGTAAAATATATATTTTTTTCTTTTTTATTAGGCACGTTTAGTTCCTTCGACCAAATATTTTCCACCAGCGATAATGTTCGAAGATACGAGACGAAATTAAGTCGAATTCATCTAGAAAATTCTTCGAGCTTAACCATCATCAATTAACTTTTTATAGAACAAAACGAAAACAATAATTTCGTTTGATTTTTTACATAGTTGGATACTTTTTATTTTGTAAATATTACTATAATAATACTAAAGAAAAAGCATAACATCGAAATATATGTTATCATCTTCTCGGCTATTTATTATCGATAGAAGAACTTATGTAATCTTCGAAAGCATTGCATGGCAGGCATATGGACGCTAACACAGCAAGATCGCGACCGAAACGACGAATAGGATAAGAGACCCAATTACTGTGGGGTACCAATTACTGAGCTTATATTGATTATACTTATTTCTAAAGTATAACAAATATTGAAAGAGATATTGAATTTTTTTCTTTAAAATTAGTTAATATATATATGTTATATATCTCTTTTTTAATATTCATTATGCTTCAAAGATAAGTATAATTAATATAGGCACAATAATTGGTACCCCTACAGTAATTGAGTCCCTTACACTAGTCGGTCGGCAAGCATCAACTGCCGCAAAGCTTCTGTATTTCGCTACAAATAAATGTTTACAAAAAAGTCAGCTAAAGTAGGTATGTCGAACTGTACACCGACGTTTTTTCGCTTGCTACAGAATTTCTATAACAAAGAGATTGGTGGCCAAGTGAAATGGCACACTATAAATCTTTAATCGTTCACAGAAATGGTACCGGACTTCGAACAGTTCGGTATCGGTTTTTATATTCCAACAAAAGACACGATCAAATTCGTTTGACGTATGTATAGTGGATCCAAAAAGTATTTGAACACTAACTTCCCGTACAACAATCAACCTAGACATAATTCGTCATTCATTTTTGTCCCAAAAATAATGAAGTAATTCGAAGCAACTTTTTCCTTTGCGAAAATGTTCTCCGCGGCTTCGTTAAGGAGTTATTAAAGAAAACCACAGACCAATTACAGGGTGGCTATAGCGGATCGCGCTGAGTCTGACGTTGGCATTGACCGAACTAGAATCCGTCAGCTGTAGATGCACTCTGATCGGTCTGTGTTTTTCTTTAATTTCTTCCTAACGAAGCCACAGAGAACAATTTCGCAAAAAACAAAGTTACTTCGAATAACCTCAGGAATCATCCCTTTCAAGGAAGTGCAACATTTTTCGGAAACTCTTCATATTTTTCCTAAAAAATTCGATATATCGAACGTTTGCAAAATCCTTGGAAAATTCTTTTCTCATGATGTGCAACTTTTTGCTCGATTTATTACGTTTCGGATGGCAGGTGTACTGCCAAATTTACAATAATTATAAGGTACATCATAAGGCTTTGCACGGTTAAACTTGTTCCTCATTTGTATTTTATAAAACAGTAAAGAAAAATCGCACATTACATGTTTTAGGAGGTCGCCAAAAATTGTTTAATTGTTTTATTGACGTTTTAACTTGTCCTTTCGAGAGAAAATTTCAATTCACAAAGCTATCGAAAAGTAGAGGCTTCAAGCTTTGAAATGGGTCCAGGTTTATAATTGTACCATTTTTCATTTTTAAGAAATTATCAGACTTTAAACATTGACGATTTTTGAACAATTTGAAATTCAGCGTTGAATAATTTTTTAATTCACTGTAGATTCTTAAACTGGTACGGTGAACGAAGCTGTATGATCAGCATAGTTGACAACGCATAAAGAAATTAATGCCTTCTCCTACAACATACGCACGAGAGTTTCGCCTCCTTGGAAGCGCGTATTTTATTTCTATAACAAATTTCCGATATACAAACTACGATCCTGTCACTATCGTAAGAAAGAATCATTACGCAAGCGAACGAAGGTGAAACTGGAAATGTTTTCGCTACAGACAGGAATGATAGTAATTAGAACGAAGAGATTTAGGCAGTTATGGCTAATAAAAATCTTCAAAAAGGAACAAGACGAAAATTCTCATAGAATTTCACTTTTTCTATATTGTCTTTTAACTTATCGAAACAATTAATACAGAAAGTACAGTTCTATTTCATTTAAATTTCGCAAATTCCAGCTACGAAAATATAAATTTTCTAGATTTCTTTAAAGATCCGCAGGTTCGTTACTAATGCACCACTGAGATTCCTTTGTCAATAATGGAAAGGAAAACGTTGGTAAATACAGATCAATGTCGTTCGATCGACTTGACATTCTTGCCACTAGCTGTCAGGTCGAACCCACGTGGAGCAGGAAAACGGTATGACAGCGATTAAAGAAAGTGCGATGCAAGGGACAATATTCGTAATCCTTTCTATTAGTGCGTAGCCTAGGGCTAATATCACATTTGTCAGACACAAAACGTATTGCATACCGAATTGTCAATGATGGCTGAACTGAAAGTATACTTAGAGTCTCGGCAAAATACCGATGTAACGATTCAAAGTTTGTATGAAATTCTGATAGAAAATAGTGCTCACGAAAGGATTTGGTACTAGCAACCATGTTGAACGCGAGAGACAGAACAGTCACTGATGTCAAAGTATATTCGGACTTTGAGTATTTGGAGAACACGTATTAGCTTTTCCGAAGAAAAGATAAATGTTACGATAGATTGATGAAATGGAAAGTATGATTGGTAAGGCTCCATTCATATATGTGTCTTGGTAATGAGTTGATCGATGAACACGCAAATTATAAGATTGGCATAATGCAAATGCGATAAACGTTGGTTAAAAGAAACATGGAGTCACCTACACGCTGCTTGAAGTATTCTATTAAACAGACTTCTCGACTCGGATTTCGCGTCAATGGAACACAAATGTGTAAAATAGTCAGTACAAAATGTTTCGAGTTAGCTAGAATCGCGTAGAATCTTATACGTCGTCCATAGTTGACAATCAAGGTATAGTGAACTCGGAAAAACCTTTTCAACAAACAATCTCCTGAATCACCTCGATTTTGGATGATCTAGCAGTTAAGTGCTCTCATGACGTTTTAAGCTCTTGAAGCCGTTTACAATCGCTTAGGCGTCGGTCTTCGGTATCACGAGTCACTACATCTTGTCTATCGTACAATGCAATCGAAAATGTAACAAGGGGCCTACATAATCGCAACCACGAGAAAAAATATGGTAGTTTGCTTCGGGGTGGGAACGCGTTCCTCGAAGCAACTCGAACACGCTAGATAGGAATGTATATGAAAATAGAATTTCTCGCAATGGGACGCGTTACGATGAGCGCGTGTCGCGTCAGGTGTCACCGGATGATCTCACGGCGGAAGAATGTTGCACAGTAAACGGTGTTTCTACTCTAGGATCTGTTCAATCGAGAATTCCAGTGTCGCGGCGATGGCCGCGGCGACACGGAGGCTCGAAGTTCGCCGAGTTTGTTTTGAGCAATTACTTCCTCGACAGAGATAAACGCAGCTTCACTTTGGGGAGGGACGACAAACCGTCGGAAACGATCGCGGTTTGCGCGGCTATTCGCACACGCGCGTACAGAGATCCTTACAGTGGTCGGTTGCGCGGTATTAGAGCGTCATCGCGTGTCTGCAACACGTTCTCTATCAGTCGTGCGCAGCGATCGCGGCGATTCCCTTTCGACTCGGCTGGATATGGAAAAAGTATACTCGGTGCGAGCCGTTGCAGAATTGCGCGATGGCTTTCTACGGGAATATGGTTGCTATCGATACTCTCGTCACGTCCTCGACGAACCGAGGCGGAGAGCGAGCGGGACAGAGAGAAACTAAAAGAGAGAAATGATGTGGCGAGAGGAAGGACGACGAGTCTCGCGAGGACTCCCGTCGATGTCTGTTTAATTAAGCGGAGACCGACTGCATGTCGCTCATCTTCTTAGTCAGTTCTTGCAAGAAGTCCCTGTAGATCAGCGAGTCGATGTTCGAGGATAGTACGTAGAGGATCCACCAGTCGCCCAGCTCGATCTTCCTGCTGATGCTGTGGCAGGTCTCGATGGAAAGGAGCCGCGAGGACAGATGAAGCAGCCGGGGTCTGACGACCGGGGCGAAGATGATGGCAGCTCTATACACCATCAGACCCAACAGCAATATGGAGAGGATCATGAACCAGAACCAGATGAAGATGTAGGTCTTCTCGTTGACGATGTTCAGAGGCAGCACGCAGAGGGAGTCATGCTGCTGTATCGTTCCCGAGGAACCGTATTTGTAGAAGAGGCACTTGGTCACCCGTGGAAACACGTAGACCATAGGGTCCACGCGTTCTTCCTGGGGCGCATCGGAGAACTGCAACACGCGTAGTCCGTAGCTGAGGAACTCACCGTCGAAGAACCGATTCATCAGGTACATTTGGAGGAAAATGTTCACCAAGCAGAGGGCCTCGCAGGCGAAGTATCGGTACGCGTACATGTTGTGACTCTGAAAGAAGAAGCAGTGGGTGAATTGACACGAATTGGACTCAATGAAGGCAAATTGAATCTAACCCGGTCGTCTCATTCTACATCCCCGGCTACTTTTCCCCGTTTCTTCTGCTCGATCTTTATATCGTATGGCGGTGCAGCCATATTTGGTTGATCTGTACGATACCATCTCGCATGAGAATGGTTCGACGATCAGGTCCTCTCGAAATTAGAGTTCTTTAGCCGCCATTTTGCATTATCAGCTACATATCAAATACATATCTACATGTCTCAAAAAAGTATATTCAAAAATATGTATATAAAAATTAAGGATTTGTCCGAAGGGGAACTTGAAACAGTGACGGAAATAGCTGTTTAACACTAGGTTTATGGAACGCGTCAAAGTGACGTGTTCTAATATTTTTCATTTACACTTACTGAAATTGTAAACACGCATCCATAGGGAATTCTTCAACAACATTATTTATTTGGATGCAAATTATTTACAAAATTATTTAAAAACGATACACAGGTTCTTGTTATTTTTATAAAGTAATATAAATGGTCACTTAGTGCTCCGTAAATCTAGTATTAAAATGCAGTGGACAAAATTTCTATAAGAACACTGTGATTTATAAAGAAATATAATATAATGACAGATAAATGCGCACAGAAATATAATGACAGATGTTTTTTCTTATCGGCCATTATCCACATTACAGATCTGTCCACATTGTAGGTCTGTCCACATCGAAGTCCATCCTAATTGCGAGTTTTCGAATTGGAAATCTAGTCAAATAGGAATGTTTCGACAAGATCGATATCTTAAAAATGTTTATTTTGTTTGCAATTTTTTATTGCAATTCCTCATACTAACTGTTAATCTATTTTTATGCCAATTTGTTTGTATGATCTATGAATAAAAATATGGGATACGTGTTTTTGGATTTGTTGCAATTTGTTATTTAACAGTAATCTTTAAATTCATAATTCTTTTTCCCATCTCGTGCGAAGGGAAGTATTCGTTCGGGCTTGTTCAATCTTATACAATATTGTGAACTGTAATACCGTGTTAGATGGCGTTAATTGTTTCTCCAATAGTTAAAACAGGTGTCCCAGGTATTAGTACGATGAGGTGCTGATCACCGTAAAATACATAGACTAGTCAATACTGCTTACGAGAGTTCAATACTACGATACTTTCCCACAGAAATTGTAACAATTATACTAATTACAGTGAATTCTCGATATGTCAACAACACGGATCTTGCCAGGCGTCGTGTATCGTCCAGGAGACATACCTGAGCCGTGTTATGTTTACATTCCTCAGCGTCTGAGGCCTCTCGAGCTTCGTGGCCCTTCACGGGTTATACCTCGATGTATAAATTCGTAGTGTTGCTTGCAACTAGCTAACGTATGCACTATTCTCGGAAAAAGTTACCGAAACTACAGATTATTTGAAGCTGTAGACTATTTCCGTCCGATGAATACGAGTATGCTATTCCTTCTCTTTAGACTAAATATCGGACACAGAGTCATCACCAGACTAAATACAATTAGCAATAGAATAATGATCTGAGTCAACTCGTAAACATTTGTATTTCTTATAGTTGAACTGTAACCAGATGTAGCTAAAATCCCAGATGCGATCGTCTGAAAGGCTGTACTTTCGATCGGTGTAGCCAGATGAGTGGAGGAAGCACGAATTCAAGGGAAAAAGTTACCCTCTTCCTCTAGCAATACCGGATGTATGTATGCATAACAGAGCCGAAACGCGTCACGTGACTGGGCCGCGGCGGAAGCGTGGGGAATAGCCCGGTAGAAGGGGAAATTAAAGTGGGGGAACAAGTCTTGATCTGGCGACTATGCTTTGACGTATTTCGCATAGAGACTCGACCGCATTTATGCCTAACTCCCATAACCTGTCAATCACTTTCAATACATCTAACCATTAGCGTTGACGTAATTAGAACAATCTGGCAACGTATCAACTTTTATACATATCTACCTACTCGTTCGTAGCCAGCCTCGAAGTACGTGCAGTTATCGACGGGATCTTAGACTGTCAATTGTGCAACTATACTGCAATTATGCTGTAATTGGGGCGTTCATATTGAATACACGTAACTGATTTTCCTAACAGACTATCGGATTCAAGAATTCAAGGTACTTTCTACGTACGCGAGACATACAATTTAACTACAAGTTACCTATGACTTTGGTAATTACATAGTTTGTATAAATTTTTCGTACAACTATTTTCTAGCAATTTATAATAGTATTATGCAGAAATTGCACCTATTTAATTAACTATTTGTCGATATTTTCAGCGCATATAGATACTACCATTCATTTTATTCTAAAAAGACTCGATGTCGCTTTTGTCATTATAGATTATTATCATCTACGCTACAACACCTTATCCTTCGATTTATCTGTTCTTTCTTGTCTCTCTTTTCCCCAATCGCGATAATAATAATGAAGTCTATCGGATCTATCTAAATTGAAGCGTTTTTCAATTGATATTACTATTTTTCTTTTTTTTTCTATCATTTGCCCTATTGGTAGACTAAAAGAAATGTATGTAATTAAGCATAGTAAGCAAAGACACACTTGAATGGTACCAACGTCGACTACGCATAGCGACGGCCCTGGAGAGTCGAGAAAAGGCTGCAATGGCCGTCTGGCGCGAACGCGTCGCGCACACGTTGTCAATTAATATTTTCTTAATCATCTCGTATACTAAGGGAACCAAATACTTTTCGTGAATGGTTTCTTTACCAGAAATGTCTGTAGAATGCATTCCTGTGTAGTAAATTCCTGCTGGATAAAGGATTTTTCACATAAATACAAAAATAGAGCGTACAAAGTAGCCGCGTCGGCACATTTTTAAACTTTAACAACCATTTACAACTATTAGGAAGTACATCAAAATATAATTGGCTATATGAATATGTAGAAGAGAGTCCCCTCTATCTCTTGACTCAAATTTGAACTTTCTCGCGTGTTTAGTTTTTGCGTAACACGTCATTTTGTATCAAAATCCGGCATTTTTA
>CM052146.1:235507-310251 GCA_028454255.1 Halictus ligatus | reverse complement strand
AATGAAACGAAGCCCTGACCGGCACGTATACTTCCCAATTTTTTCTGACCGGTATACGGCATAGCACGACAAGGCAGGAGGAGCGGAGTCGTTACTCTAGAAACCGAGATGTCGGCTGGGCCCCGCGGTATCGTGTTGCGGTGCGTCTGCACAAAAGCTTGGGTTACATCACGTTGCACATTTGGACCAGCCACCGGTTGCACTGAAAATGAGACCAAGCGGCGGCGCGACGTCCGCGCGTGTCGCCAAGAAACTGGAAACGCAATCGGCCAGAAAAAATTGGGAAGTATACGTGCCGGTCAGGGCTTCGTTTCATTTCAGCCGCGGCTCCGTTTCTGTTCGTCTGGATTCGCGCCACTATCTTATCACGACAAGCAAAAACTGACCTCTCGGCAAACCGCCTATTGAATAATATCACCCCGTGTTACCGGAGTAACGCGGTCAAGGTATTAGGTTGCGTCCAAGAATGATACGAGTATACGAAACCCTTTCATCGTGTTATTACTCTGGTCAACCCATTCCAGTCGAACACCGATTTTCGCATAAACGTTCCTTAACCCTTTCGTCGCGGGACAATCTTTCGCAAAAACCGATATGCAAAAGAATTTTCCCTCATATTGAACAACTGGTTGTCACAAATAAAGAGAAACAATGCAGCAATGTAATACTATTTGTTATATTGTATATACTTATTTACAAAATTGTTACAGTAGACAGTAGTGCGTTCAAAAGCTTCCAGTCACTTCTGTGTTTTGAGATATTCTAGATCTTCTAAGAACTAAAATGTGGCAAGATATGTATATACGTGGTAGCGATATATGTAATAATACAACGCAAACGCGTAACTTTATCCAGAGAGTTGAACACTCAGCGTTCGTACGATGTCCTCATTCGCAGGGTACATACCCCGAATCAGTGTCGCCAGATGAGGGGAGGGAACACGGATCGAGGGGAAAAACCGGGCCATGGAGGAAACGCGGTAGAAGGGGAAATTAGAGTGGGAGAACAAGTCTCGATGATGTGGCGACTCTGAACAGTGTCGGAAAAACCCTTTGGCCTCTGCCAGGCGAGGCTAATCCCTTAACTGTGGGACTGTAGCGCGGGGGAGGGGTATCAGCGTTGAGAAGTCCGAGCATCGGATCACAATTTTCCAGAGTCTAGCGCGTCACTGTGGCGCCTAGGGTGCTGATAATTTCGGGGTGCCCTACAATCTCTAAATGTTTACATTTTAACGTTCATTCACATGAACACTAAGCTCGGTACACCGTCGAAACGATAACGTGTCGAAACACATCTATCGAATTGCGAACACAAGTGATTGTATTATCGCAAAGTGGCAGATCTTCCCGAGCAATTGATGTTTCATTATTAATTGGGACTGTTAATGATATCCTAAGAAAATATCGTGCGGGACACGGTGTAGAAAACAAACCCACGTAGCGAAAGGCCAAGAAAAACAACAGAAATAATTGAACAGACCGCATTAAATGAAAATCTGTAGGAAACGTAACGAAGACTGCTTCTCAAATGATTCGTGAATTACGCGAGAATAGAGAGTTGTTAATATTAGTCGCTCAACCGTAAGAAGGAGGGTACATGATGAGAGCTTTAAGTACTAAAAAAAAATCTAAAGGCTCGTTTAAGATTCGCTCAAGAACATCTTCACTGGGCAACCGAGAATTGGAAGAATGTCGCTTTGATTAGACGAGTAGAAATTTAATTTATTTGGGAATGATGGGAGATATGATGTACGACGTCCAATTGATAGAAAATATGATAGAAGGAATATAAAAGCCTGCGCCATCTTTTCCGCTTAAAGGGTCGGACCACTGATAGAAACTAAAGGAAATGTGGATGGTATAATGTACCGGGATATTTCAGATAAGAATCTACTAGCTACAGTACACAGAAAGAAAAATGACGGAAAGTTTGGTCTATCAACACGATAACGACCCAAAACACACATCGAAAGGATGGTTAAACTGTGGTTGTCCTCCAGAAAAATGTAAAAGTTTTTACCTGCCCAACTCAATCTCTTATTATACGGGGTGTCCTAAGAATGTTGCACTTCCTCGAAAGGAATGATTCCCGAGGTCGTTTAAAGTAACTCTTTCCTTTGCGAAAATGTTCTCCGCGGCACTGATTTCAATGTTACGTAGATTTGTAATCATTTATCAACAGTATAACTACAATTCGATAAGTGACAAGGTCAAGGTAAAAAAATCAATTAAAAAAACAAGGATCCAGTAAGGTCACAAATCGATTTTTTCAAATTGTATCTTTTAAAAGTTAAGAACCTAAAGTATATTTTCCCAAGATTCTTAAATTCATTGATATAGCAAAGTCACGACGATTCCAGGAGGACGATGCTTGGGAGTAATGGTGTTGGTAAAAAAACTTTAAACGCGTTTGAAATTTCAGAATATGCAATTTAAGTGTTCGCTATTTTGCCAATCAAATATACTTTTTCTAAAAGACTTTATCTAAAAGACTTTCATTTATGAGTTGGTAGAGATCACCCGTTACATACGTTGTGTAGTAGATTTAATACACAATCAAATATTTAAGCGTAGCCATTTTTCTATCACGCTCTACTTATGTTTAGGGACTAACAAGTAGGTTAAACTTTTATTCAGTTACACTGCATCAAATGAATAATTTTAGTAACGCGTGTGTTTAAGGGATTTTATATACTTAAATAATTGTGCCTCAAATATCTTTGATATTTTTAAAGATACCATAAAATGTGATGCTATAAAAATGATTGTTTTTACGTCATCTTTTTAGTGATCAAGATGTCTTTAATTTTTACAGACAGCGAAAACGTAGAAGATTTAAAATATGAGAGCAGAATACGTTTATCACTAGTCACATTTATAGTAAAAATACTACACTAAGATCTTTCAATGTTATTGTATGCTTTCAAACAGAATAAGTTTATGAGTTCATTTTTTCCGGTCACTTGGCCGTGAAAAGGGACACGGTTTATAATAACTATTCCCTAACTTCAAACATTTCTAACATATCCTACACATATCCCCTCGTGCATCTATATATCATTTCTATAAGTCTATTTTCTAAAGCTAAAATAAATCAAAATAAATAAACTACTCCAAAAAAGTAATCAAATAAAATATTTGAGTAATAAACAAAACTAAACCTACGTATTGCACTTTATATGCATTTCTACATTTAATATTTTTACAGCCTATTTTTAGCTATCCCCCTGTGTCAGCCCTTCTTCTTTTCTTCTTTACTAATTTGTAATTTCCTCACCCATACTACCGTACTATCACCTTCTTCCCCGTTTACAAATTGTTTTTTTAGTTATTCTTGTTATTTATTATACCTTTTCTTTTGTTGCACAAGTATTCTATTTCCCTGACGCCACTAAATCTCTGCACCTATCAGAGTTCATAACGCGTGACTTGTGCTACTTGTTCTGGAATAGCCTTGCGACAAGACGGTGACACGTTTCGAGACGTATGGGACATTAATGTCGATAACATTATCCGTTTCTTCTTCGACTTAACTCGAATGACTTTGTTTATGGGCAATGGAACTCAACGTAATACTTATGTATCCAGTGTGTGGAGAAATGATAGCTTCAGTAAGTAACGTTTACAGTCGTAACTTATGAACAAATGGTTCGATCAATTTATAATTTACAGGGTATTCGGCAAATATTATTTAGAAATAGCGTTTCAAAACAAATTTAGAAAATTTTTTCTGAACGTATCTAGTTTTTAACTGTTAATGAATAATAGGTTTGCTTGCTAAAAGAATGGAAGAGCCAAGTCGTCGTATACCCGCGATAAGATAGAGTGACCACGTTACCGACAAAATTGATATATACCATATGTAATGGTATATAGGTAAAACAAGTTTTATTCAATAACAAACTAAGATTACGTTAATGTTTTCACATCGATCTCTTCTCTTCTTACATCTTTGTATTATTTTTAAAAAAGTATTACAAGTCTCATGTCGGAAATGTTTAGTTTAAAAGATATGAATTTTCACCCGAACTCCTGTATATGTACGTACAAAATACTTACCTACTCGCCACACTGTGTGCCGGTGTGATCTATCCTCAAAGATTTTTCATCTTTCGTAAAAGGGCCAGCAGCTCGCCGAGTGGTTTGGGTCCCACGATGAGGGTAGAAAATTCTAAAAATACTCATTCGCCCTGTGAGATTACTTGGAAATGCAGTGTTTTTTTATCAAACGTCTGGACCTTACCTCCCCTTACCTCCTCTTGCCTCCTCTTGCCTCCTCTTGCCTCCTCTGCTTATCATTGGTACCTAAACCCTAATTTTAAACGCGTACCTTGTCTGTTGATGCAGCTGGGCCTCTCGTGATATCAAGTTTACGGAGCACTAAAAACCACTATTTTATATTACTTTATAAAAATCACAAGAATGTGACTATTTAAATTTTTAGTCCACTATTTAAGTATTATAATTGATGACATGATATTGTACGTACAACGGGACCCATTCTTCCGACAAGATCATGATTTTTCCCACATATTTTTTATCAAATTTAATATATTTTTGATACAGTTTTACTTGCTCTTTAAGGACTTACATACCTGTGAACGATTAAAAGTAACAGAAATTCAACAATCTTTTTATGCACAAAATTATGGTGAAAAAATCAATGTATACAAGTAGGTATTATATGTTGATTCTAAATCATGGGTGAGGAGGTCCGGGAAGTGTGACCTTGGCGGATATAAGGTTGATCTTCGGGGGTGGATCAATCACCTTCCGCGGAGGGGTCAATGACCTTTCGTGGGTTCGAGAGGGTTAATGAACTTCGAAGAGGGGAGGGATCAAACATATATCAAGGGTCAATGACTTCTCGAAAGGGAGGATAACAAATTTCGGGGGTCAATGACCTATCGAGGGGGTGGTCAAAAATATTCTGGAGATTTTTATAAATCTGCAAAAAATATTATTATTATCCATCTGTTTTTCTATCATCAATCACAATCACAAACATGTTTGTTGTATAAAAGATAGTACACTGGCCATTTATTCCAATAGTTGCCGTAAATATAAACTTTCGTTTATACCGGTTCATGCAGTTTTAGTTAAGTGGACCAACATTTCCAAGTATCAACGCTACAAGAGCTCCTGTACCGAATGTTCTTAGCGACGAAATTGGTTCCTTTCAAATATGTATATTCTCCATCAAGTCGTTACTTTAACTATCTCGGTTAACTACCAAACAATGGGAGGACACGTGCCAGAAATGAAACATCATATCGCTTCGTGGAATGCTTTGTGATATCAACATCTAGAATGACAGGTCCACGTGCGAATGAGCCTTGAGTCACTCGTAGAATTTTGCTGTGTCAACAGCTTCAGGGAATATCGTGCCGTTGCCAAACTATAAAAAGCGCTGCCTCACAAATTAGATTTTTAATCGTTATTCGAACTCAGTGAAAAAGGAACTGGAAAAGGAAACAGAATATCAGCTGTGGGACCAGTCTGATCGCTCAAGCGCGCAGGAAGAATAAATGCTTGAAAAAAATAGATCAAGTAAGACATCCTCGATTATCAATCGGTGATCAACAGTCATTGATCGCTCGTATCGCTCATCTCGAGAGTTTCAAATATTCATTAGACGTTTCGTATGTGAAGGCACTGGACATTCAAGTACAGCACTCTTCTAGTATGAAATAGACACTGCTTTCAAGTGTCGCATGTTAACTGGTGTTGTTATCAATTCGAATTACATTGGAACCTCGCAACTTTCTTCAGAGTGCAAAGGAAACGGAGCTTGGAAAAAGTGTGGAACGTTTTGGCCATTTTTCGCCCTTTAAAAGCGAACACCTTGTTTAATGGTGAATTTGTGAGAAGTGATAAACGTTCACGCGGCGGCGTGAACACAACGTACACGAATGAATGAAAAAGCCGCCCGATCCGCCTTTGCACGCTCTGTTCTTTTCTACGTTCAGCGCGGTCGCCCTTAACAAACAAAAAGAATAGTAGTCCTACACGATCTATGTCACAGCACGGACCATGAGGATTGGGCTTAGATCAAGATTTTACTGTATTACACTTTATCCTATTTCACATGGGACGCTATGCTAAAATATACAAAAGTTAGCTTTGAATTATCGACTGATACCGATATGATAATGTTTATCAAACGCGGTGATTTAAGTCAACGTTTCGGCAGATACGCTAGAGTCAATAACAAGTACATGCAGTCGTATGATCCATCGAAATCATCATAGTACTTGCTGTATTTTCATGTAAACAATTTGTATCGATGGGTAACGTATCAATCTTTGTCAACATCATCAATGAAAAATCTTCGATCGCTGCAGATTTACCCATAGGCTACCTTCTCAAGGTAGATCTAGTATATCCGCAACGTCTGCACAATGTTCACCCCGACCTGCCGTTCTGTTCGACGCGTGCCAAACCTCCAAGCAAACGGGAGGACAAGTTACTCACAACATTACACGATAAGCAGCGTTATGTTATCCACCATTATAACCTTCAGCAGCGCACGCGCCACGGTCCTCGTATTACAAAGATATGTTACGTACAGAGACTTTTTCTGCGTGACTCTTTTACTCCCTTCGTGAGGCCACATGTTGCTACAGAAGGATCCACTTGCATGTCCAGATAAGCAACTCTCTCACGGTGGTGTATTCTGCATGACTCACAAGAAGTCCTCTGGCAGGATAACCAAACTCTATCTGGGCCCTCGATTCGGTAACTGCACCGATGAGTATAACTCGACCCTTATTGGTTAAACTGTGTGACGTGAAAGCCTATCACCCCATTGGGTGCGAACGAGGATCACTCTTGCCCATAAACGGGTGTAGTCGAAATCGAGTGACGACACGTTACGCTACCCGTTGAGAGATAAGGTATACATATACGTACATAGTCCCCTTCAACCGAAAACTTAATCAGTGCGCATCGTTGCCACTATTCAAGTTAACTAAGGACCACCCCCGCGATCTCTTCTCATTAAAAATACATTGCACTTTGAATCTGGTACATTAGAGTCTTTAATCTCATATCTACATGCTTTTAAACTCAAGTCACTAGTATCTCCCACAACCATACACTTTTACTGCTCGAGTTGAACCAGCCCCCTAACTCTACCTATCCTGTGACACCCGGCGATGAAGGAGACGTCAGCTAGTTCAAAAAAAAAAATTCCGTACACAGCCCGTGTACTGTGCGTGACTCGCAACAAGTCCCGTGAAAGTCGCTCTGTAAAACCTTTAACCATCCCATAACAGTTCATGAGTTGAAACGAATTCGCTGGGAAATTTTCGACCATCTTACAGCACTGACCTCGTACCCAGTGATTGCCATCTTTTCCTGTGTTTCAAACAATGGCTGGGTCGCACAGGTTTGAGAATGATGAATTGGAAGACGGCTGGATCGGATGGTTTCAATTACTAGCGGAACTATTGTTTGAAATTCCGGATGCCATCAAAATGATTGGTTTCAGTTTTATTATTGTATAGTTATCGAGACTGAGGAAATGCTTTTCAGAGAAATTATTTTAGTCGCAATAAAAGTCTCTCAAAATCTGAGTACACGTAATCTTGCTATTTTTAGTAGGCAATACGAGCCAATTATTTTTACTGCTCGGTAGTTGCTTCGTTGTTAAACCCTTGGAGAAACGATATTAAAAATGTATTAAAGTCGGTAACATCCACATAGAAAAGCACATATTAATTTCATTCGTTTACAGGGTGTCCCAAAAATGTTGCACTTTCTTGCAAAGGGTGAAATAACTTTTTGCTTTGGGAAAATGTTCTCCGCGACTTCGTTTAGAAATTATTAACGAAAAACACGAACCAACAAGAGCGCGGCTATAGAAAGCGGAAGGCGTCTAGGTGGAGTTGTCACTGGCCGAGCTGGAATCCGTCCGCCGCACAGTGAGCCGGATCGAATATTCGCGTGACATTTATAAATAACTTTTCACTTGTAAGAAATATCACAATAAAATGTCAGATGAATATTTATAAATTATAAATATTACTTTTCAATGATATATAATATGGTACATTTTGCACTTGTTTCATCACTTTTTCATTAATGTCATAAACAATTTTATTACAGATTATATAATAAATCAAACATAAATTATATTATAATAAAAATTATATAATATACATATAATAAACTATATAGTAATCAATAATATTTAACAATGAACTATATAAAACATACATAAGTACAAGAATAAAAATAAAATATGAGAAAAAAGAGAAAATAAAATCTATTTTAACTGTAATACAGTTAATAGATTTTTGTGATTTGTTATCGATTAATTTTGCGAAAAAATTACTTAAGTTAATTTGGTTGTTCATTCTTAAAGTGTCCTGATAACTGTGCTCAACTTCTTGCCCTGAATTTTTTCTGCATCAAAATACACAAAATAATTTCTGAACATAAAATGTGTCCAATCAGACTTACAATTGGTTTACTAGATTTATTACAAAATTAGAGTTTTGAAAATCCTTTTGTGTTCACAGCAGGGATGGGCACATTTTATTTGGGGCTCCTTGTATATTGTCAAAAGAATTTTGGGTCTGTTCCTGCATTTTTCAAAGGTGTAGGTTTTTATTATAAAGTAGAGTTCTACCCACATATGTATATGTAGACTTAAAATACTGTAATGAGATTGTATAATATTATTACATTGTATAATGTGGTCGTTAATATCCTAGGATTTTCATGTGACCCTTATTAATAAACAATATATATATATATATATGTATATAAAAAAGGTTTAACTTTTTTAAAAATTACATTTTCACTTAAAAATTATGGCAAGTGAATATACATAGAATAATTAAAAAGTTAACACGTCGATAATTATAGATATTGACGAGTTGAAGCATGCTTTTTACGCCAGTAAGTTACATGCAATCAATTTTACTGCTGATACAACTAGTTTCCCAGTATTGATAGTATGGTTAAAAAACATTATGCATTGTGTTTCTTCGAAGATTCGCACAATGCAAAGAGAAAGGGATACAGTTCCCCGCTTGATCTTTCTAATATCGTTATTGTTCGATCAGTTCAAGTTACACTAAATATTTCGAATTATTAAAAATATTATTCTTGTTAATAACTACAAAGAAACTTTAGAGAGTACAAGAGTACAAATATTCGCTTGAATCGAAAGAACTTTCGAATGATTATTTTTTATCTTATTTCAAATAAAATGTTCCCATCCCTGCTGTGAACATGAAATGATTCTCAAAACTCTAATTTTCTAATAAATCTAGTAAACCAATTGTAAGTCTGATTGTCAGATTTTATGTTTAGAAATTACATAAAATGGAATCAAGCAGAAGAAACATTCGAATTATATTTGAAGTTCTGTCTTTTTGAAAGTTTAATTTACCTTTACTCGTGCACAACATGTTTAGGTGTATCGTTTCTCAAGTAATAGCATTTTTTAGGAACAATAGGTTTACAGTATCCCACCTGGTACATTATGCGAAACTATCTTGGAAGAAAATGAGCAATGTTCTTCGAAAGAAGAAGCTCCAAGCTTGAAAATGGATCGAAATTTATTTCTGCACCATTGAAAATTTAGCGTTCAAATACTTTTTGGTTCCACTACTGTAGGTATTACCTGAAGCGAAAGGTGAACAAGAAAGCGTGCACATACTCTTAAGCGGGAGTGTACGCATTCAACGAACGATAAGAAAGACGTACCCTACGAAAGCTATCGAAAAATCCTCGACATTCCATAGGCCTAACATTTTATTTATTAAGGCCGCGCGATAATTTGGACAATATTTACAGAAACCCGTACGTCGGACGAGACTGTTCAAGGATATCTGAATTCTTTATCGGATACCGGTTATCGTCTAACAGCTGATGCGCTTCCTTTCTACGTCACTAACATCCGAAGCTTCCGTTTTCTACATGCACTTTGATCTAACAGTACCGCGTGCGTACGAATCGTACGGAGCGAAAATTGTTCGGAAAGCCTTCAATGTTGCATAATGCCAGGCGTTCTGTTATTCATTGTCCGCGAGCGTTCATTTGAACTCCGTTGCGTCGCGGCTTAAACGACGCTTCCTGGCATCTTTTATAAATCAAGCTGGTGGCAAGTACGTTTTCTCAGGGGGATTACGTAAATTTGCTTGAACTTCTAACGGGGTCGGCTCCCGTTTCGAACGCGGGACGTGGCTGAGCAGTCGTAAACCCAGCTGCGAGCAGACAAAAAGTTTTCTGAGAAAGGTGGATACTTCGGATAGCCGAAAAACTCTCGGTTTTCACGACTGCAACGCCTTTGTGGCTGCTTCGCGGCCTCTGCACGGCTGCGAGCCCGAACCGAGTACCGCGTCGGCTCTTTGGAATGTACTCTTGAACCCTGTCAAACCGGTTTCCATCATGGGCGCCCGGTTGAGAACCGCTGTAGGTCAATCGTGTCAATTGTGACGAATGTATGTCGACTCTGCCAGCGTCTGGTCCTTGTGCTTCTTCCAAGTGAACTGTTTTTCGTCTTGAGATGATGTCTCTCGTACACCGTGCGACGAGAAGATAGCACGTCTAGTGCTTTTTCAAAGTTCTCTAATAAAAATTGCTAAAAAAATACAGTCTCCATGTTATTACTCGTTTTTGGCACGCCTGTACACGTTACATGCTCAACATTGTCCATTGTCCATATACACTTTGGCAATATTTTTGGCAATGTTCTCCGTAGCTTTGTTGAGGAGTTATTGAGAAAAAATGCGGATCAATCTGAACGTCGCAACAGTGGACAGATTCTGATTCGGCTAATGCCAAAGCCACGCTCAGTGGGACGTGTCGCCGAGCAGTAATATGTCCGCTGTAACCGCGCTCTGATTGGTCTGCGGTTTTTGTTAATAACTCCTGAACGATATATAAATGTGTAAAGATTCATTGAAATCGGTGATTGACAGTTAACGTATTATTTACCGGTGATTATTTCATACTTTTTGAAAGTCTGTGGTACATGGTTGAGGATTTTTTAATGGATTTTTCAACAGCGATGGTGTTTTTAATCGTGAACCATAAAGTCACCCCCAATAACAAAATAATCGAATTATTTTGAAGATTTTTAAGCGTGGTTTTAGTAGAGCACAGTTATGGGAAAGCCTATTAATGGGCTTCCGGTAGAAAAAGCGTCAAGTGACGTTCCTTGTTAGAAAATTTTTATTTTGCGTAAAGATTCGTAAAGATTCGACTAGCCGCAGTCTTCCTTGTTCATGTGCTGACGCGGAACCGCAGCTTGTTCGAAGTAGAGAAACTTCGGTAAAAATGTCTCGCTGACAAAATGGCCGACAGGACAGGGTCGGTCAACTCTCGAGCGCATCCATAGATAGAAGGAAAGGCTAGGGCATATAAGGGCAGAGTTGCTCGGCGGAGTTAGTTCCAGCCGCTCGGTGTGTAAATACCTTGCGCGATGGCTGCACGTTAACCTCATTATCCATGCATATGTGGTCTCTGTCCGCCTACTGCGACGACGCCACCGCGAAAGACATACACTGTATACCCGAGGCTTAATATAAGGCTGGCGTTGTTTGCTCGCTGTTTCGAATAACCCGTGGAATACGTGGAGATTGTACGGACGACGAGCAGGCATTCGACGAAACCACGGCTGTGTTTCGCGCGCAGACAACTTGTTGCTGCCAAGACACCGTTTGAAATCTTTCTGGGAAAGAGCGTATTCTCGTTATACTCCTCTTGTATCGACAGCGGACAAATTTCGGCTATTCGGTTCCGTAGAACAATTCTACGGCCTATCTATATTCCAGTGGCTTTTATATCAACTAAATGTTAACAGTGTCTGCTCAACTGAGCTCTAGCCGAGCTAAATCCTTTTATATAAACGTGAACTCCTGTTAAATAAACGAAAAATCATAGTCAGTGGTGGGAGACAGGTAGTAGTCCTATTCTATGAACCACCTGATTATGCGAATGATTTGCTTGTTATCCACTGCTTACATTTCTATTTGAAGGGCTCAGAAGCCAACCAATGTGAAACCTTCAGCATGAAAACTGAAATAATTAAGGGGCTATTCTGGTTTTCGAGATGGCTGTTTCACCAATTTTTAACAATTTGTACAACTTGTCATGTTGAATATCTTTTTGGGTCTTCTTTTCTTGTTTTTTCCATGCTTAGTAAGATGGCATCGAAAATTAGATACAATTTTACGGGAACGGCTTCCCGAATTTTTAGTATTGTACTATGTATTGTACGAATAAATGTTAACAAATGACATTTGAGTATTTTAATGTATTATATATATATACCCCGAACTGTTCATTCTACAAGAAGGAAATGCTAATTCAAGCTTGCCACAAGAGCAAAACGCACACCACAGTATAAGTGTTCCTCCACCTAAATTATGTTTGTAAAAATTTTTTGGTTCCTTTCGAAGGTCCCTCCAGTATGAATAAAATCGGTATTTCCAGTACTTCTTTAAATATCTCGAACACCCGAGGGCGTGAACAAAAGTTTCTTTTCAAATTGCAACTCTTTACATGGTTGGATGTGTAATTTAAAGACACGCCATTTGGAAAAAAACATTTTTTCTATATCCTCTAGTTCTATTAAAATACAATTTTGACCCCTAACTTTGAGGGTTGTTTTTCCCCGTTAAACATGGATGGTCGCCGATAAAAAAATACGTGTAAAATATTTTTTCAAGAATCATTCGTCGCAGAAATTTCATCAAAATCAGTGTTTCCGATTACGGTATATGTTTCTTTGCTAGGAGTGCATAAAAAATAGGATAGAACTATAGATTTCCCAAATTCCCGCAGCTTGCTCCCTAAATGTGAAAATTGCTCTTTTTCATTAAAGTAACTACCACGTGACATTAAAAAAGAAAGACTTTTATTCGACAAAAATACGACATGAAAATCCCTGAAGTTTGTTGAAAGTGAAGGTGGTGCTATAGTTATGCATTGCAGTGTCGTAACGAAAAGCTACGATTTTTGGAAAGATGAGGGACACTACCCAACTCTAGAACTGTGACGAAGAATGGAACGTCTGATTTCTGTCACTCCTTTGTGTTCAAGGTTTATAGAAAAATTTTTCGAGCCACTCTCATTATTTCTGCAAAAAGTCTCCTTTTCTCTTCTTAGACGTGAATTTACTTGAGAAAGCATTACGGCGGAGCTCCCGATGCTTGTTCAGAGATATATCCTGCATTAAGATTCCTGTCACGAAAACTACAATGTAAGTACTGGTCGAAATACGGAATGCATTTTTATTCGCTGGCCCCTTTGCCCCTCGAACGCTTCCAGAATACTTTGCTCGTTGTCATCGATAAAGATCGTCAATCGAGGAATGCTTTCTGAGACAATATATAGTATCGATTATACAACATACAAGATGGCTCACGTACTTCGCACACATCAAGCAGGCTTGGGCTTTAATGAAATAAATTTTTTGAAAAATAATTGTTAAGATAATACAAGGTCTCCGAAAAATGTTGTATTTCCTTGGAAGGGGCGATATATGACGCCATTTGTAGTCACTTTTTTCTTTGCGAAAATGTTCTCCGCGGCTTTGTTCAGGAGTTATTAACGAAAAATACGGACCAATCAGAGCGCGGTTATAGCGGACAGATTGCAGCGCAGCCAACGCGAACACCACGCTCACTAAAATCTGTTGTCAGTGACACTCTGTATATTATCTTGTTTGGCTACATGTCATCTGAAATAATCGTATATTAGTTTATTTGAACAGCTAAATAACTACAAGTTAAAAATAAGAAATAGAAACAATTTTTCATTTCATCCTTCATTCGATCAACATTTCTACTCTCCAAAATTCTATTTATTTCATGTAATAAAGAACAATTTTAGAAGACTTCAATTAGACTTCAATAAATAATATTAAATAATATTTGAATTAATGTTATTTCAGAAGTGCCCAGGTTGTGTGCTCGGCAGGTTCTGCAGTTAGTAATGTTAATGTCCTCGGATCCTGTATCGATTACAGAATGTTGCAATAATCAGAATAAGTGATGATTGGGTTGAAGCAAGGTCGGGTGAATGTAGCGGATGAGGTATGCATAAGTGGAGAAACAATTATCATTAGTGATTCTATGACCGTGTATCACGTAACAAAGGTATTTTTCGAAAAAATTCCTACTTTGTCATTGAGATCTCGTATCCACTGTAACCGCCATATTTCTCTTTAACCCTGGAACGACGGACTTCTTTGACAACCACATCGTTAACGTTGCTTGGGATTATTAGTTTACACATTTTACCCTATTGCTACTAACGGGTCGCTATTAATTCAAATGAATCACAAGGAAATGAGTAGATAGTTAAACGACTGTTTAACCAAATATGGTTATGACCACCATTTTACCAAACGATTACTATGTATTCCAACAATATTTCAATCGATAAAGAACTCGACGATATCCAATCCAGAAAATCAATACTAATCTACCGGACAAAGTAAAGTCTAGCCATTCAAGCAAAATTGACGACGATTTAATCCGTGAATTACTGTAAATTAATCTATGAATTTCAACAGTAGAAATTATGCCACCTACTCTACTGCCCCGTCAGATTTCTACCTGAAGCTTCGAAAAATCACGTCGATTGTTTCTTCGACACAAGATCTCAGCCAATGTTTATAAAAAAAGGTCATAAGAATGTTACCATAATGTTCGCAAAGAGTCATAGACGACGGCGGTAACTACTTGACCGACTGATTGTGACATTACTTGTAATAAAGAGCAAATTAACACTAGAACTATCGAACCAGTCAAATTGACTGGTGGATGATTTTTTCTTTCACGATTAGTGAAACTATGAAAACGTTTTGAAGAGAGAAATTTTTTGGAGTACATGTTACCATAAAAATTGTATGAAACCTGAGCAAATTCAATCTTGCTGGTATTATAAAGGGATATGTCTAAGTCACGTTTAGGGCTCGGTATTTCTAGTGTTAAAGATAGACCGAAAATCGTATCAAGATTTTTTCTTGGTGCTGATCGAAAATAATCGTAGGGCCGTTACACGTTGACCAGCGACTAGGTCATCGTCGACCACTAGGTACGACGCAGAGACTCCAGATGAGGGGAAGGAGCACGTCTTGAGGGGAACAAGTTACCATCTCCCTGCCAGTACCGGTTTAAGTCCTGACAATGCGACACCGACACGACAGAGCGGCTCGATAGCGCGGTAGAAGAAGAAACTGGAGCGGATGAACAAGTTTTGGTCTGACGACTATGACTAGAACTCAGAACCAGTGTCGCCAGATGAGAAGAGGGAGCACGAATCGAGGAGCATAGTACCGGAGTATGCACGACAGAGACGAAGCGCGTCATGTGATCGGGCCGTGGAGGAAGCGTGGGGAAATAGCGCGGTAGAAGAAGAAATTAGAAATTAGTGGAGGAACAAGTCTTGATTTGGCGACTCTGGGTACGAGCAGTGTCTGTCGCCAGATCAAGACTTGTTCCCCCACTCTAATTTCCCTTTCTGCCGGGCTATTCCCTACGCGGCCACGTGACGCGTTTCGTCTCCTTCATGCATACTCCGGTACCGGCGGAGAAAGGGTAACTTTTTCCTCTCGATTCGTGCTTCCTCCCCTTCGTATGGCGACGCTGTCGCACTTGGTCGCAGCAACCAGCGAGTTGCCGAGACCAACGAAAACGCGAGTCACAGCGACATTTGAAATGCATCGAATTCAATCGACGCGACGGTTTCGCACTATAAACAGCTTTCTTAGCGACCAGGCGACTAGTGCATAAGATGAGTTTCGATACAAAACAGTGTATTTTACAAATTGAATCCAGAGGAGTGACTTGGGACTTATCCGATAATAATGACGCAAATCGGGACGTTAACAAAGTCGAATGGGAAAAAATTGTTAATGTATTTGAGAACCTGACGATGTTTCAGACCATGAAAAAAGGGAGTTTGTTTGATGATCTGCTGCACGGTACAGACAAGACTCGCTGCACTTGGTCGCCGAGTATGGTCGCGAAATTCTTGGTCTTTCGTCGACCAAGTCGTCGGCGACTGGGCGACTGGGCGACTGGGCGACTGGGCGACAGTGCGTAACGGCTCCAATCGTTTCACAAAGTCCGAACTAAGGAGTCAGCGACCTTGCTGAGGAATTTATTTCTTGTTAAGTGTAAATTGCTTGGGTCAATTTGCTTGGGATAATGTTTCGTTGTATAGCCATGGATGTAGTGAAATCTGCAATTATTAAGTCCAGGGCTATGGAAAGCTTGCCCGGAGGCCCTTCGTTCGGCTGGCTCGCCGTTCTTCGCTTTCCGCCATTGAATCGTACGTTTTAGAGCAGATAAAGATAAATCGACTGATGAAAAGGGAGGGGAGAATGGCGAGACGAATGAATAGGTTTCACTTTCGCGGCCGGATTCCAGCGAATCTCGGTGAAAACGATCGCGGATCTGGACTCCGGCGCAACGTTTTGCGTCCGATCGTCCGAAGCATAAAGTCGAAAGCAAGAAAGCAAGGCGAGACGATGTAGGAAGCGGCGAACCACCGCACCGACCATCGTCCCACTACTTTTTCTTTTTAGACTGTACAAAGGAGCAGCAAGAACCAGAATTCCTCGAAGCGATGACTCGGCAATTATCTCAGCGCTCGATCACGATTCCGCTCGGTTACTTCGAGGTGAATTTGATGGAGATGTCTGGGGTGAAGCTGGTCTGAACCGGAGACACTTCTCATGAGAATCAACCCAGACGGGCCCGGTTTTTAATTTTTTAAAGAGCGCATCCGTCTTGAGCGTTCAGCGTCTTCGATCGTTCTGCTGACGGACTGGGAACAACGAAAATTAATAACTGTAGGACCCGGTGGTGAAAAGTAGCTGTACCCGCATCTTTAAAACTTTACCGAACAAAACAGATACTTAATCACGTTTTATCACGTTTCTGTCGCGTGTCCACAGCTAAGGAGATCAGTTGATTCTTTTGATTGACGAGAATAGTGCGCATCATACAAATTATGATCTGTTATATACAGATAGATAGATCATGTATGTGCACTAAAAATATGCAAAAAGCATATCCGAATTATCTACAAAAAATATACCAATATGAACTAAAAATGTGCAAAATAGTGTATATGTGTATATTACTTATATAGGGTGGTCCACCTAAATATAGCCACATAAATGTCACCTTCATTTCCATTAATATAAAAAATATTACGTATGTAATCTACCGGAAATGAATTTTATATTTAATTTCAGTTTTGGAAGTCAAAGACAATATACATTTGCAGTAGATATATAAATTATTGGAGAATCTTTGCAGAAACACGCAAGTTTTAAACTTCCACATTTCCGCTTCAACATGATTATTCTTTCTCAAGGCCATTTCAAGGTCAAAAAGGTGGTATCCACTAAATTCAGTTTTTTCATTGTCTACCATACTCTTGTAAAAAAAAATACACTATTCCATTTGAAAAAGATCGGTGACCTTGAAATTTCATTAAAAAACACGGCATAAAAAGATTTTTTCTCCGCCATTATATTTCCCCCTGCAATAGTGTCACTTTGTCCTCTGAAGTTTTCTGATAGAACTGTAAATACGAAAGATATTTAGGTGTTCCCATTTATGTGGGACACCCTGTATATATAGTGCGCACCTCATTTCTGCGAGTTTACAATTGTCATTTCCCGGTTGTGAGAGAGAACATAATGAAACGTATTCCGGCTGCGATGACTCCTCCTCCCACTTAAAAAAGAAGCGAACAAAGATCACGTAATCAGATTTCACAGCTTATCGCTCGATTCACTGTTTGCGACTGCTCCATCTTCCTGCTGTTCAATTTTAATCCAAATAACCTCCCTATTCGATCGAATAGGATTAAATACATTTGAAATCGTCTTATCAATTTCAATCAGCAAGTTAATTAATAAATCTCATACTTCGATGGTGAAGAGACACAATAGATTCTTTTGTTTCGAATCCGTTTTCATTTCTATCTGCAAAAAAAGTTTTTATAAAGTGGCTATTTCCAGATAACTGATTAAACCGATTCTTAGACATATACGTATATATGTGTACTTAACTTATACGATTTTTCAAGTTATCCAATATCTATAGAATTAGAAAAATATAAGAAAATAAAATATATTTTTACTTGACTCGTGAAGATTAGATTTCACGTCACAATGTTATCGTTTTTTAAATCATTTCTATTAACGTTTGAGTAAGGGTGATAATAAAAAACTCAGATGAGAGATAAGAGTGTGTAATAAAAAACTCAGGTGTAGTCATTTGTTCCTTAACCATTAATAATGCATTATTTATAACCTTATCGATCAAATAATGTATATGGCTCTTTTCTGTAATAATAACGACACATTGCTAAATAACCCTTGATCGAAGAGTAATTCTTGCATCGATACAACTTCACCACTCAAAATAGTGTCTGTTAAAGGAACATTTATTGTGGCATCCTAATGCGATGTTGATACAAAATTATAACAATCCATTATATTTCAACTTGTTTTCCATAACACTAAACCTACTACCGCCGGTCAAAATGACCGGTTAGAGATTTTTTATTTTACAATTAGTGAAATTATGAAGATGATTTCGTGGAAATGATTAAATGAATCTATCTACTAGAGCATCTATTATAATACGAATCGCACAAAATCCAAATAAATTCAATCTCGTCATGTTTATAAGACAACATTTATTAGTTACTTTTAAAGCTCGATATGTTTAGTGTTAAAATCAGCAAGCTGTTACAAGATATGGCAAAAAATGAAATATTTGATGAAAATACATTAAATATTGAATTTTTTAAAAATGATACTTGGGCTTCTACTAAGCACTAATAGATTTTATGAGTAGATTGCAGATTTTTATGTAAGATAGAAATGCAATAGAACTAATAGAAGGGAAGATGTAGATACTCATTTCTTTTCAGAATCATTCTATCGAGTTGAAAATGATACAATAGTATGTTTAAAACGCAAATTCTGAATGCAAATTTGGAAGTAGTTTAAAACCATTTGATTCTACAATGTAAATGATGATTTATAAGTTTTTATGAAACCATGTGAAACTTTCATTCGTTAATATTCCGTTTTCTAATTTAATAATAGACGCAATAATTTTGCTGGTCATTTAAAAATGAAGATACAAAGCCCCAACGATCTCATCGAACGGAAAGGGGTAATAAAAAGTGATTGCGACACTATTCTTACGATGGCCTAATTGAATGTGATGGCGTGTCTTTTTTCTTTTTTTTTTATTATTTTCAGAATCGTCTGGCGATATCGAAGGTCGACCAATGACCTACCGATTTCTTTTTTTTCATCGTTTTCCTGATTCGATATCTGTCATTGAGGACGATTTCAATTACCATACATCCGACGAGAAATATTGAAATATCTCTTAAACACTCGCCACTGATAACTAGCTCTCGGTTGAGTAATCATTTTCTTCTGCTAACGTTGACGGGGTATAACTTTGTTCAGTGAAGCGTGATCGCACTCACTTTCGGTAATTTTCCGGTATTGCCTCCAGGCTACGAATTTAGGTTGCAAGTAAACGTTCACGATTGAAGGGACTGCTGCAAGAAAAAGACACTCCGACACTCCGACACACTCCGACACTCCGACGAAAGTTGAATTTTTTTTTCTTATTTTAGTGTTAGTAAAGATCACATTCTTCAACGAAATTAAATATACATATAGCATAAAATATGTAAAAAGTGGAGCTGTCTCTTTATTGCTGCAAACTCTCCATTTTTGTAAATTTTGCGAAATAAATTATTCCAAATGGCCGTTCCTTATTTTGATTTCAAATAATATTTGCACAGGTCTGGTTACAAATTTATAAAACCTCGAAATACACTGTCGCATGCGTGTTTTGTCGTATTGCAACTGTCGTTTACCATAGTGATTGTACCATTGCAATCCTTTTCATTGGGTAATAGACAAAATTAGTTCCTAATTTTCCATTGATGGATAAACCGTTTTTCATTACCTAATATGCAAACTGAAATAGTTGAAAGGATCGTTTGACGTTACGCCCGTAGCATGGTACGAGTGTCATCTAAAATAACTTATTTTGACCTTCAGTTGCAATTCTACAAGAATAGTTTGAATTTTAACACTATTAAAGCAAGATTGTGTTTAAAAAATGTGTTTGTTCCAAGATAACATTTATCACAGTTTCATAGTATGGACCAAATTCTAGACCATAAAGAAAAAAACTAAATGATTATACAGTTGGATGAAATGCGCAAGAGAAAGTGGTAATTTTGATTTCGTTACGGTTGTTAAGAAGGATACCGTCGACCCATGGTAAAGGAAGTTGTCTGGCGGATGATGAAACCTAGCTTTAAGCATAGGCCAGAGAACAGCGTGGCTGATTGTCAGACGAGGACCGGATCAGCTAGCCGAGCGAATGCTCTAATTCGAGGGCAAACCATGTCGCAAAGCCAATCAACCTTCCGAACGATTTAATAATCCCGACTATTGTCGAGCAGCTGGAGAGGTCAGTTCAATATAGCGTTACCTGCAGAGTGCACGGTGCACACGCGTATCGGTGCACACGCGTATCCGTACACACGAGTGCGAGCGGTCCGCACGAGCGAACGTGCAGCGGATGAGGGAGAGAGGACAGGCGATAGATCGCCAACAGTCGTGTACCGCATGGAAAATACAATTATTTATACTTACAAGAAACACAAGTTTACCTCTTTGTATTCCAACAGACACTTGAGTTATTCTAGATTGCTACATAAAATGGTGGCCATACAGAGTTCCAATGGCGGGGGAGGGGATTATTATGAACGGATGAAAAAGTTACATGAAGATAACGCCTGCCTCTATGAGAATTCTTTGATTACAATAATGTAAAATATTATTCTCTTTAAATGTAAAACTATATTCTCTTTAAAATCTTTTCTATTCTATTGAAATCTTTTCAATGGACAACTACCATTTTCTTCTACTTTGGTGCGAAAGTATTATTATTTTGCACTTAAAGTTGCCGACAAAAATGACGCGACTTATTGCACGACCTAATAATTTCGATAAAAATTGCAAGAGAACATTCGTTTTAGCAAATTTGTATAATTATAATAGATCATACTTCCAATAAAACAAAGCAGCTTGGAAAAATTTCAAATAGTTTCTGTTTTGTTAAAAGAAAAAAGACATGTAGATGTCTTTTTTAGATGACCCTTTATATTTTTTCACTCTCTAAGAGAAATATAGTGGAGCACAAGATATAGTGGAGATCAAACATTGCCAGTTGCACGAATAACAGCTTGCAATCTGTTTGGCATTGAATATATTAAATTTTTCAATAAATCTCATGATATTTTACTTCACCCCCTTTCAGAATCATTTTAAAATGCTCTTGTGCTACCTAATATAGTGTTTTCGTATCCGTTTTTCGAGTTCCCATCATATGTTCAATCGGATTTCAATCTGGTGATTGCGGATAACTAGGTAATATGCCTAGGTGAGGGATATTATATCAAATGTATTCACTCACTATACTCATTATGGACAATGTGCTGGGGAACCCGATCTTGCTAAAAAAAAATTTGTTTCGCGGTGCCTGGAATTTCATAGTCAGCTGAACACCAACGTTTGAAGTCAGCATAGAGTGCCTAGCAAGGCTGTGCTAATAAAATTTCGAAGTCAGCAACACGTGTTGGGTGTGGCAGTACCCGCCAATGTAAAAACGAAGACAGAGCAAAAATATAAAAACCCTGTGCACCACCCAAGGCCGAAACCACAAGCGCGGAACCTCCTACAAGTTAGCCACCCCTTCCCCGCCACTTTTAGAGTTAAATCATTTCAATAGTTGTGCTGAATTGTGCTAAGTTTGTGCTACATTCAGCTCGAATATTAAAACTGTAAGAGAAGAAATGCTTCTCAGAGTAGCCCCTCACTTTTCATCTTTTTTTTCACTTTTCTATATTTGTGCTAAGTTATGCTAAATTGTGATAAGTTTTGCTAAATTGTGCTAGTACTATGCTACAGTATTAAAAATATATAATATAGAACGAAATTATGTTTAAGTTGGCATCAGTTACCTATAAAGCATGTAATTGTATATCTGCGTTGTGCCGGGCTAGCACGACTCAAATATACCCACACTATCTTTGTCGGATAACTAGCAATTCCAATTATGGATATAGACACCAAACGCAAAGGGCCGCGGACAGGGGTAAAGTGCCCCTAACATTGTTGCGCAGGGGAAATCAGCAGTTGTGTTGACTTGTGCCGGGCTAGTACAATGCAGATATAGTAATTATATGCTGTTTGGATAGCTGATGCTAACTTTAACCTGTCATGCGAACATAATTGCACGTCCTAAACTATTATTTATCATAACTTGTTCCCAGATTATTTTTTAAAGTAATACTTTGGCACAATGTTAGCACAATGTTAGCGCAACTTAGCACAATTCGGTAGAACTATTGAAATTATTTAATTCTCAAAGCGAATGGGTAACTTCTAGAAAGTATAGCACAAACCAGACCAGAAGCGCAGACAGATCACTATTTTTAACCGACAGAAATTATCGTGAGTCTGCTGACTCTCCTGATGAATTCCAATTAATTGTATTCATCCGCACCCACACCACTATTCCTAATATTCATTGTTAACCCGAAAGGGCACAACAATTTTCAATTCCCAATTTGTCCGCACTTTTTTTGTAAATTTTCTTTCAGAATATTTCAATAAATGTGTTTATCCATAATATAGTTGATAAATACTAACTCTCCAACTCCTGATGAAACAAACTACTACGTAAATAATACTTCTACCACGTAGTAACTCTACACTAGATGAAGCTATCTACTTTTATATCTAGCTCGATGGAGCACATATCGCGTCACACGGTTTTCGGATGTATTTCTTTATTACTGTATTCTTAGATTTCTGCTACAATTTCAGATACGGTAGCGTAAGGTATTTTTTCTAATAATTCTCGGACTATTTTAGTTTGTTCTCTCGGTAACATCTTCTTCCGACGACCCCCTCCTTTTGTATGTAATACTTTACACAGCCGAATAACTCCATTTTCCAATTACTGCGATATATGAATATGATTTACCCTCTTTAAACAAATTTATAATAACGCGCCTTCTTTCTAATGTTGCATCGCTGATTGAGTTTACTCCAGAATAAAAAGTAGATACGAAAAAATCAATTCAGGAAAGAATGTTGTATTTCAAGGATGAAATGTTTTGATGCACACGACACGAGTTCAGCTACGCGAGTCACGTGAGGTTACACGAGAATCGTGTTTCGAGAAAATAACGTGTTTTGTTTATGTGTTATTACATCAAATGCTCAAGTCCACGAGCTATTTATAACACGCTGTTACCTTCAAGGAAGCAATGAACCGGTGTCGAAGTAAATATACGATAACCCAAGCATATAAATTCGAGATATGTAATCTAGCATATAATGAGGAAAAACCGTTTCCAGTTCGAAACTGTAGGCAGTGAGAGAAACATCGTGTAGAATAGAGTAGAGCCTCCTGTATCCGAATCCCCATTATTCGAGTACCTTATTATGCGAGCGTTCTAACCTTGTGCATAACAATTTAATACGAACACAATTAAATACGTGTGGCTCCAAGTACCGAAACAAAACATGAGATATTTAAAGACCATGAGAGTATCGGGTAATGTATCAGGTGAAATTTGTAAGGGATACATATCAGATAATAAAAAAAGTGATATTCATACATATAAAAAAACATTTCGTAACAATTCTTTTTGTGTTAAATAAACAAAGTTTTCGTTCAAAATGCAACAGCTATTTTTTGGTAGTGCTCCAATGAATGCTATAAAAATAATTTATCTACGATAAAAAGATTTTTATTAAATATTTTTTATAGATAAAAATTAATAAACCATATGCACTTCACATTTTTCTTTATTATTTAGAAATATTCCGAAAAAATTTCACCTGGAAATCACCTCAAATAATCGTAACTTCCGCACGATTCACTTTTGGAAATTTTGATATTTAAACTTAAATTGCGACGAAAAGGTCTTGAAGGGTCTCATGATTTTTTTTAATAAAAGATCAATATTACACGTTGTAAGTTGTATTTCAAAATAATATGGTTTTATGGCTACTTCGATTGTTGTATTTGAAAATAATATTATTCTTCAAAATTATTATTAAAAATTGGATATTTCAAGTGCTTCATCCTAATGGAATACTCTGGGGAACATTAGCAAAGAACCATAGAGGTTATAGACTATGTAACGTCTACGATAACGAGGTTAACGAGCTCCAGCTTTGTAACATGGAAACATTCGATGGTCCCAATTACGATGTAAGATCACAAATAGTCAAGTTATGGTCACGTAGAGAAGGGAACAATGCGATTGGGGAGTCACGAATTGTTGCAACGATTTACGAAACTCCTTGTGAACAAATTTTGAAGTATTAGATGTTAAATAGAAAATAAATCTTTTAATTAATATCGGGTAAAACCTATTAAATATTAATTCTAATATCTGTTATGTTAATAATTATTAACGACATTAAATCAATAGTTTTCCTAAAACAAACCTAACATTTACTAACCGTTAAGAATTGATTAAATTCAGAAAAAATTTTAATTTCAATTTCAAAACGCTATTTGTAAATAATATACGATAGAGAAATTCGTTAGTATAAGTACATTTCACCCTGAAAATAAGTAATTGATTAAAATATTTGTTATTTGTTCATAAGCTACGGCCATAAATGTGACTAAACCTATCATTTCTTAAATTAGTTTTAGTTACGTTTTAGTAAACTAGTGACTAGAAAAGACAAATAAGTGTAAGAAAGGAAATGAGGGGGAGGAGGGCGGGCGGGGGAGGCTGTATAAAGTAAGGAATACAAAATATAATAGACGGTAGGCTCGAGTATACGAGAATAGTAGCAAGATAGAAGGTTTCGAAAGAAAGAAAAAAGGGAGAAAGAAAAAAAATAAAGAAAGAAAGGAAAAATGATAGCTAAACGTTAACTATAGGAATAATATATATATATATATATATATATATATATATATATCTTTCTTAATATTCATTATGCCTTAAAAATAAGTATAATTAATATAGGCACGGTAATTGGTATCCCCACAGTAATTGGGTTCCTTACCCTAGTATGGAAGTCTGTAGTGGTTAGAAGAGAAACAAAAATATGTGCTATGTAAGTTGGAATTAGAAACTTGATAAGTGATAGTCGCTATCAGATTAAAGCAGGGGGTAATAATATAAGATAGTACAAGCTACGATAAGCCAATTCGGTAATATCAAGGAAAGATGTCAAAGTGGGAAAAAAAGAGTAAAACCAAAAAATAGACATATATGTATATGTATAAATATACTAGTATAAAAGTAAACACGAATACAAAGAAAAATTAAGATATTTGTATAATTATTATATAAATTGAGCTGATTGCCTGACTATAAAGGCAAAATAAATATTTCCACTCTATTCTATTCTGTGTAACTTATTTTTGTTTCATTTGGAATGAGGTTAAATAAACTTTTATTACTTGTGTAGTTTTAATAGATTAATAACAAGACAAAATTTGATTCAATTTATATTAATACTTGATGATTCAATTTAAGGATAGTTATGTTACAGATCTGAGTTGAAGAGCAGTTCCGAGTTCGAACAGTGTGTATACAGCTCGAGGATATTATCTTCGGAGAATTGATCTCTTCTAGTTAACCCACGCTTTTCGCATATTTTACATCCCAGTAGATGTAAATGATTTCTTTATTTTTTTCTAATCTGTAAAAATATACAACAGATTTTTTACTGTTTCACACAGTTTCTTCTCAGAAGCAAATTCCTCGCCGGATCACTTCTATTTTCTCTTAGCTTTTCAATTTGAGGGTTTCCAGCACGCTCAATTTTAAGTATTTAAAAAATGTATATACAATACACGCTTCTCGTTTTTGAACAACACATTACACGATATTTATTTCTTCATATATTTCGGATGATATTTATTTGTGGCAGACAAAAGAAAGTTTAATAGTAATCCATACGATAAATACCACGATTTTGACCAACTAAAATTTTACTTAAAAACCGTAACGAATGATTTTATAAATACTTTTATCTTACAAAATAATTAGAAGAAAAAACTACAAAAATGGTTAGAAAACTAATAGTTGATGTAAAACAGTAAAACAAGTGAAAAAGTGGGAAGACAAGAGTACGTTTAATTCTATATTTTTGTGATTGCAATTTCTATATTCGAAATATATTTGATTTTCGAAAAAGTAATGTATTCACGAGAATGAAGAGAAACATAGACACATATTTATATCTATTAGTTCTATTAATATTTACTAGTTCTTAATATTATCACAATGGAAAATATTTTAATTTTTGACACTCTGAACATTTTCTGGCTCTATCAGCAATTTTAGTTATTAAAGCGAAGCTCTGCAGGAACGAACATTTCATTCAGAGATGAGAACATTGCTCATTGTTCGTGAATTTATTTACTGGAATTTCTTCCATTGGTTTGCTGTATCCCGATCTAAATAAATATAGTATTGCTACTGTTACTATCAGGGCAGTTGACTATTACTGCAGCAGCGGTGACAATGGAGTGCGAAGGGTTCACTTATTTTTCTCCATTGCACACCGAAACAGTGTAGCGGGGATAATATTAGCAACATTTGAAAAACGGCTCAAGTGCTAAATTTACTAATACTCACGTACAAAAATAACAACTTCAAACTTTCTTTTTGTTCGCCCATGTATGTAAAGTATGTATACAGTGAATTACAGTAATATTGACACACTTTTAAAAGGACTTTCGGGTATTCTGTAAATTTCATCAAAATCGGTTGATGAGAAAGGCGGCAGCCATCGAAAGGTGTAAAAATCCTTAGATTTATTACAGTCGTAATGAAATTAAGTAATTAAAACCATTGCCATTCTCGCCATTTTTCAACGTTTATAGCTCATCTCAAGGTTCACCAATTTTTATGAAATTTCTGACCTACAAATTAAAAATTTTCAATATAGTCTCAAAAAAGAAAGTTTCAGTATTTTCCCTGTAATTTCACTAATTGCAATTTTTTTCAATATTTTCTTTTTTCATGTCGTGCAGTAAACTAATTGTTCCAACTTCTGAAAAAAGTCCAAGTCGTATGGTCCAATATTAAAAAGTTATCCTTTGAAAAGTTGGCAATATTACTGTGGTTCACGCTATATGTGTATTCTGTCCATAAGTTCGATCTCGGAACCGAGTGGTTCTAGACAGCATTCGGTATACAATTAACCCATACAGCGCATAAGAAACATAATACGAGGGGTATAAATAGTGGAGCGTGACAGAGCTACCTTTGGTTATATGACCTCTCTTGCACTTTCAAGATTGCTAGCTCTGAGCAAACCGCCACAGCTAATGAAATCTGACAGTAAAATGTACACCACACACTATCTATAACCTCCCGTATCTGAGAGCGTGTTTATAGATAGCGAGCGCCGTGTATTTAATGTCAGATTTCATTAGTTGACGGTTCGCGGAACGAGTGAGGAGCCTGAAAGTGAGTGAGCGAAGTCACGTGATCCAAGTTACACATACGTACTGTCCCTGCCGCACAAGTAGTCACTCGAGACGGCACAGAGGCAAGAGGGGACACTCAATGGTTAGGCTTTGCGTCATACACTTTAGCCAATAATTCGGCTAGAACCGTGTGGAATACCCAATCGGACGGCTTACAACCGCATTCTTGCCGAATTCCTGCCAGGAGACCTCTTGTAAGGCATACAGAGTAGATGTACACAGTCCTAAAGTCTGCCACACTCAGACTTTCCGGACAGGCTTATATTCCCCTCAAAATCCTTCCCCCTCTATCGCTAAATGTGGCCCGATTCTCCTCTAGCGGATCTCTAAGCGATGGGAAGCGCGGTATCTCCCCCTCTCTCTCTCGTGCAAAGAGTCACAAAGGGGGAATCTGATGGGGCGGTAGCATACGGACTCTAGTCTAACATACCTGATCACACTCCTACATTTATGCCTCTATGTATGATTATGCTTTCGATGCATGGTCGACTGAAAGAACATCGGCTTTGATGATCAAAACTCCGGTGCGTCACGAAAAGGATACCCGGAAATGAAGAAAAAAGGAAATGAACAGAGCATCACGCGCTATCGATCGAAGCTAATTTTCCTTAGGTTTATACGGTTCACTGTATAGTTGGACTGTGGTAGGCAATGGGTCTGGTTTCTTCGTCAGCGGTTCCTCTTCAGGCGTAGAGATTTGAGCACGAATCCGCCGTTTGGCTTGCATGTCCTCCGCTAGCTGCTGAAGAAGATCCTTGAAGACGTAATTGTCCAGATTCTTCGCGATGTAATAAAGGAACAGCCAGTCCCCGAAATGGTACTCGTGCGTGACAGTGAGCATGCTCCATGGGCTGTATTTCCCGGGACAGGCAAACGCGAAAACGTATTTGTTGAAGAGCGTACTCCTGCGAATGCAACAAACAAGGGTTCTAGTTGTGATTTAAATATGGTTCTCGTAGATGAATGATGGGCAAAAATTTGTAATTTCGAACGCGAAATGTATTTAGATATATTGCGTTCGACTGTTATGCCATTTCTGTGTAAATTACAGTAACGCCACGATACAGTATTCTCTCCGCAACTATCGTATCTTCGGGTCTTGCGAGCGACAGTTCTAAAAGAGGTGTACATACCACATTCTTTGTAGTGTGCCGAACGTAGAAAAGGATAGCGATTGAAATAGATAGAAGAACCGAGGTTTGGGCGTTCGGCAAAGATCAAAGGACTCGTGGCTGCTCAGTATTTTAAATTCAAAAATCAAAATTTCTTGTTTTTCATTTTTTGTGAATGAAACTTTTTCCATCATATTCGCCCTGTGTTTCTGATAAACATAACACTAAACACCATACAATTATGATCATAATTACTTGTCTGGAAAGCAATTAAAGTTTTCGACTTGACATTTACAATGGAGGTACATGAATTTAACTTAACTTTGCTTGTTACACAAGTAATTATGATCGTAACTATAACGTGTTTAGTGTCATTTTAATTAGGGAAACGAGATGAACACGATGGTGAAAGTTGTATAGAAAAAAACGAAAATTACAAAAGTTTTTAAAAATTAAAACTAGAAAAGAAAAGAATGCGAGTTTGTGGACGAAACGACAATTCCTTCTTCAAAACAATAGACGTGTAATATTTACCCTTAGAATAGTTGTGACTTTCTTTACTTGGCTACATTAATTTTCTATTACGTAGAATTATCTTTTATTTCGATATTACCGATATATAAGAAAACACATATGCTTCCTGAAATTTATGAAATAAAAAATTATTATTGCCGATAAGAGATAACTTGATAGTGTCATTATGAAAATCCCTCTTTGGAGTTCCATATATTGTAGCCTAATGTTGTAATACTTGTAACGTACTTGAAAGCACGAAAAATGTGTCACAGCGAACATGTCTTTCAATGAGGAATTGGATACCAACCGCGAATAAGTATACAGCATATTTTGATCTAAATTGGGTTAACAGAGTAATATGATTTTGGCAGCTCCAGTAGATTATTTCAGCGCACACAGATTCCAGATATTACGTAAGAAGGCGTTGGAATGTTGAAAACACGAAGCGTTCTAGATATGAGAAAGTTACGCAAGAATAATTAAGAAATAATGCGTTTAATAATGATTGAACTACCTAGTTAGCCAAATGTGTTTCGAGCAAAGGGTGTAGCCGGATAAGGAGGTCAAAAGTGCCCCCAAACCAAATTGAATTTGCAATAGGCCACTCGATAGCTTATCCAAAGAAAATACTTTCTGCCAATTCTCAACCGTATATATCGACAGGGGGGGGGGGGGGGGGGGTAGTAGTAGTAGTAGTAGTAATGGGGTGACAAAGAAAATCAGGTTTTTCCGTAATTTTTCTTATCCTCTTTAATTGAGAATTTTGAAAAAAATTAGGCATATTTTAACTATTAGAATACACATTTATGAATGTTTTCAGAATTTTTTGCTTCAAAACCGAATTTTAAGGAATAAAATAGATTTTGAAATGCCGATTTCTTGTAGAAATTATAAGATACTAATTGTAAGTTTATACTTTTACAGTTTTAGCACCTCGTTATGGATGTTAACATATCATTTTTTCAGATTTTTCAAAGCGAGGACGCATAGATAAAAAAGGCATAGAATATTCATCTGATGCAACAGGTTGTGCTGAAATGAAACGTTATGTTACTACTGTGACTGTGCAAATGGTAATCGCACATCTATTCCGTTGCATCTTTCGATGAAATAAGGGTCTAAGACACAGGAGAATGTTATTACAACATTATGAGTTTAGTGTAACCTACAAATTGACCTATTTCAAAATGTGTTAAATATACTTTAATAAATGTGTTATATACTTTAATAAGTTCTATTAACTTAAACAAAACTAAACTTTTTCGCTGAAAAAATCAACTTTAAACGGAAAAAAATCGTACGCCACATTAAAGATGATCTATTATTCTATAAGTCGATATAACAATTTCTTATTTCTTATATTCCAGTCACTTTGATCGCTGGGTGCAACCTACCATGCTGGTAATATGATACAACTGCGCCATTTTATAGCTTTATGCATCAAAAACAAATGTGAAAATAAAGCTAAAATGTTACTGAATATTACCTCCAAGAAAATCTTTGTTTTTGCAGTGAAAAAATGTTTATATGTGAAAAAATGTCAGATTCACTACATTTCATTAGGCTTACAGGGTTGCATACCCCCCTAGACCCTCATTCCCGGCTGGTATTCGATTCTGAAAAGGTAGCCGATGCAAATATGGGGACATATGACGTATAAACAGTAGTAACCTGGCATGCAGCAGCATCGTTAATATCCTCCATACCAATCCTAAACCGGTTATCACCGACAGAATGATAAACCAGTACCACAGGAACACGTAGATCTTTTCGTTGACAATGTTCAACGCCATGACACAGAGGGCGTCAATGTCCTGCACAGTCCCGGAAGGGCCGTATTTGTAAAATCTGCACTTGGTAACCTGAAACATAAATGAGAAGGATTACAGATCACTGGAAGCGTTTTCCGTGGCTTTGAGTCGTTTCATTCGAGTTAACACAGCTCCGCTTGAAATTCAACATTTTTATAACAGTCGAAACTGGTTCCACAACGTTTCGATGTTTCGATACGGAAGGCATTTCCGACCTTGTCTAGGTGTGCTAGATGTAACTATACTTGCAACGTGCCATGCGATTAAAACACTACTTCTGGAGTACACTGATAACTTCGAGATATCCTCTATTCACTTGAACGATAACAGCAATCGTAACGCAAAAAAAAAATGTAAAATAACCGATGTTCATTTCTACCATTCTCTAAACAATTTCCTCAAAGATAAATATTGTATAACGAGAAATGAAACGAAGCCATTGACGGTATCGGCGATTTTTCGATCCAGAAAATCGAATGTTTTAGCAAAGTTTGTTTTGACTCAGATTCTCCATCCGACTGCTCGCCTTACGATCATCTGCCCGAGGCTGACAGTTACTCGCGGTACTCTAGAGTCTAGAGTTCTATAGCGATCCAAGAAGTAGCCAGATGGAAAAATTACACCATCGCATTACAATGCAGTTCATTTATACCGCCAAGGTATCGAAGGCTGGAGACTTGTGTCATTTCGAAGAGAACAGTTTCAAAGCGTACACAGTCTCGGGATAATTCAACAGTTCCCCCTGTAAAGAGGTGGCGGCCCGCATCGTTGGACGTACCTTTGGAAAGACAACGTCAAGGACATCCATCTCTCCGTGGGAGTTGTCTCCGTTCAGCGCGTGGCCTAGACCGAGGAAAGCACCACCCAGGAAACAATCGGTTATATAAATTTGTACTAGAACGTTGATGAAGTTGAGAACCTCGCAGAGGCCTAGGTAGTAAGCCCACGGTCGGTTCAGGTGGATACGATTCACAAAAGCGATGCGGATCTGTCGGATCTTGTCATTCCGATCGTTCTTTGAGGGAATGGTTACATTGTTGTCGAGCTTCATTGGTTCGTCGTGCAGGGCCAAGGTTGACAAATGCAACCCGGAAACCATGAACTTCAGACGACCACCTGGACTGGCAGAAATGAGTTATTATTACACCGGACCTCGGTGTTTCGCATTTGTTGAAGTGACGCTTCAAAATATTGTATAGTCCAAATAATAGAAAAAAAAATATATATATACATAGAAACCCCAATGAAAATAGTCGTCTGATCCCTTTAAAAAAATTCCCAAACAAGGCCTAGAAAATGATGTTCTAGAAAACCCCCTTAACACAATTGACGTAATACAGTTTTCTTTCGGTATAAGATGATGGCTCGGGACAGCTGTTGACGCATTGCGGATGAGGCTGCCTATTCGGCCTGACATTGTTCTTGAGTAAGCCGAGAGTTTATGGGTCACATGAAGTTGTCCGACAGACCATAAAGTGATCGACCGTGCAACGATATTTTTCGTTGGAAAAGGATAGTATACGACCCTCTTGTTTTGGCACTAAGCAGTGCCGAGCGGACAACTTCAGTAGAAAAAGAGGAGATAGAGATTTTCTTATTTTGAACGAAGCATCGTCATGCTGTATATCGAAAGAGAACCGTATATCTGCACGTTCGAAGAAACTGACCTTCAACATTTCGCCATATGTAGTGAGGCACGTAAAAGAAGATCGCCTGAAAAAACAGAACGAAAGGAACCCACTGATAGTAAGCATGGCGTACGATGGAGTCATCATTGCCGGCTGGACCTACTCCCGGATGTGGCAACTGGCCCGACTCGACCAACGTCATGTTCATGTGCTTCACCTGAAAAGTTCATTCTTTCGTTTCGCATAGTTGGACCGCGCGTTCTTAGCGGAACAAGTATAGTGGCTTCCCAGACGCTTTTCGAACTTACGATGATTGCACTGTTCAACTTGGATTTGTAACTTGGAGTAAAATATTGTTTCGTTTATGGTTTACTATTACTGACAGCGTTTCATTGGTTGAATACGACTGTAGTATACGAGTGTATTGGAAACATCTTTTGATCGACAGTGATTGTTAGACTCCGGATCTTTATGCGAAAAGTTTGCGCATGAATTGTAAGACACAGAAGCTAAATAGAAAATGCTGCCACATTATTTTATTTGAAAGAAAAGTGCAGCTAAAAGTCATCGTTCGTTTGCACAAGTTTACGGTGACAATACGTTACTCAAAAAAAGATGTAAAGATTGGTTTCATCGATTTAAAAATGACGATTCCAATGTGAAAGACAAGGATCGTTGTAGTGCCGATGCATGTCAGATACTCGAAGAATTGTCGAAAACCATCACTGCTAATCGTTATCGAGAACAATTAGTCGATTTAAGTCGAGCATTGATAGAAATATATCCAGAATAATGCAAAAAGACACAACAAAGCGATTTTCCAGCATAACAATGCTAGGCCACACATTGCAAAATAAGTGAAAGAAACATTGGAACTGCTTGGATGGGATGTGCTACCACACATCAGATATTGCGCCATCGGATTACCATTTATTCCGATGAATGTAGCATGGCCTTTCCCAGAACTACTTCAGTTCTCACGGGTATCAACAAATGATACAGCTTGATGATTGGATCACTTCGCACGAAACGAATTTCTACTATCGCTAAATACACTTATTATGTGAAAAGTGGGAAAATATTACAGTTAACGATGGAAAATATTTTGAATACAGAATCTCTATTTTTCTATACGAACAAAGGACTTTTATTTACTAGAAGAACGATAGACACTTGTTCAAATAGCTAAGAGTTTCCACTCGCATACCAGTACAGTGTTCTCTCGATATATATACGCAACACGGGTCTACCCAGGGACAATTATTGGTTGGAAGATTGTACTATTCTTTCATACACTCCCTAACGTAGAAAAGGACAGTGAAGCACGAGTGGCGTCGGTCGCGTAACGTAAACGTAATACAAGAAACACAATTGGTGGTAATTTATTGCCTGTATTTTTACAACGGATAGCCTTGTTTGTAACTGTAGAAATGCTGTCAGGTCTGGGTTAGTAGATCTATATCGAGTCTATTCTCGTTCTCTTCATAAATTGTACAAACATTTTGCAGTGCAACCGATTCATTCTTGAACCGTGGGATCTCGAAATCAGCAACAGTTTTCAGAGTTTAAGAGCCACTACATTTGTTCCACCGAATAACTTCGGTATTTACCACTGTGTACGTAGAGTTGAAGAAACAGAAAGTGTTGATCACATTTTCCGGTACCCCCGAACCGCTGATGCACCTTACCGAGAAAGAAAAACCGGTGATTACAGTTAACCCTGATATTATTCACTTTCATGGAAACGACAAATTCAGTCTCCCGGAAAGCAAGAATTATCTGTCCCATTTATTAGATGTAGAAACAGGGTAAGGGACCTAATTACTGTGCCTACATTAACTATACTTATTTTTAAAGCATATAATATTAAAAAAGAGATATATACCTATATATGAACACAACAATTTTTTTAATATAATTGTCCTAGACCGTCTAGTTCTTGAAATATTAGCAAAAATATTCATACCCTAGATATGGATCATTCGAGAGAAAAAACAAAAGTATCAAATATTTTTCAACAAACTATATCCTGTATAAATTTAATTAAAATCGGCGTGTGACACTTGGGTGTTCCTTGCTAGCGTAGTCACATACCATATACTGCTGATTTCTGATATTACGTTGAAAAATTTTAGTGTTATACAGTGTTTTGTTAATTTAGGCGTGAAACAGTAAAAAATCAAAAGAATATGTCATACATTTGAACACCTGTATCAATATAATTAAAAACTTAATCGGAAAGAACTTGTTTCAACATCTAATATTACAAATTTTGCAATTTTTGTGCGATTCGCATAAAATGTGGGATAAACGTATTCGCATCGTACACATTCAAGCCTTCGTTGGATTCATAAAAATGGTACACAGATATTATTAATGTCTAAATCACCGATCAGAAGCGATGTTTAATAATTTTTCATTGGAGGAATATATCGTAAACGGAAATTATTTATTGTGAAACTGTACCTGACCGTCGATTTTAACTTGTTATGGTCAAACTTTTTCAACGTGGATATTACTGACGTGCTACGTTCATTTCACAGAAATGTTTATTTATTCAGCAATAACAATAAATATTTTTTACTGTAGTTACAGTGGATCCAAAAAGTAATTGGATACACAATTTCCGATTTTCCAGAAATTATCAATATTTAAACTATGATAATTTCGTTGAAAGAAATAGAACAATAGTTAATATCGATGTCTCTACTTTCACAGAACATCATTCACTCTTTTTAGGATATACGTATGTATGTGCATGATACAGCATGTGAAAAACTAAGTGTATTGTTTTTTAGTTCATCAATAATATAAAAATAAACAGTTTCATGAAATAAAAATTTTTAAAACAAAATCCATTTCTTTAAGTGCGATACTTGCAATGCCCTATTTTGTTATTACATGCTGAATAAAAAATCCATAAACAAAAGTAAAGAATCTAAAAGTAAAGATTCTGTTGTATATACTTATATTATGATATTTATGTAAAATGTACATTTAAGTACACACATTATACATTATACTATGTGCATTTATATATTCCAGTATTGGTATAAATTTTGTTAACGAAATATATAAATTATTCTGACTAACTGATCTACAAAAATTAAATTACAATACTAATTTTTATATACACAATATAAAAACTGTACGAATACGTTCTTCCCTCACTTTTTTGTACCGAAGGGAATTTGTGCATGAAATAATCGATTTATTAAATATAAAAGTGTAAACGAAATTTATTATCACATAAATGTTTATAAATACCGTATATGTTTTTTAGTAACACATTCTTCTATTCTCATATACTTATACATTTCTTATTGTTAGTGTACTTGTTAGTGACTCGAATGAAAATTCTTCATTCTGCGACTATGGGCTTCTTCTGAAAGAATTTTAAAAATGCGACTTATGCTATGCATAATATACAGGGTGGTCTACCTTGTAAATAAATCGATCCTTTCATGCGAAAATTAATAATCGAATTAATTGTGTACTTAATAATTAGATTCAATGAAATAACGTGGAGAGCGATAAATTAAAACTACACATTCAAATATCTGTTAGATTCGAAGATAGCAAAATATTGTTGTTGTATTTAACAATTAGTAACATAATTATTTAATTATTTGTAAATGTGTAATGTGCTGTGTACCTACTTTTAAATGTATAATGTGTTGTAATGATTTGTAACATTGTTGCAACATGAGAGCAGTAACCGGTAACTCATTCACTATTTTCATATTGGCGATAATGATAACACACAATGTTAACATGACAGCAAAAAATAAATAATAAAGTTAAGATAAAATAGCATTTGCATTCTAGGACATTGTTTAATAATTCATTACGATATGTCCCAATGATTAAGTACAGTCGGTGAGACTGGTGGAGGAGTTGCGAGTAGTTGTTTCCACGTTGCAACAATTTTATGGCTTTTTGGTTATGCTCGACACCAATTACCATGAATTTTCCAGCTGAATGATTTTATTGTTAACGAACTATCTCGTCCGAAGAATATTTTTATTTAATTTCTTTCCTTATACAGGATGAGTCACTTAACGTTTACACCTCAAATGTCTTTGTTGTTTTCAAAGATGCGTCGAATAAGTTAAGAAAGAAGTTGGCTCAATGAGGCTCGCATGATGCCATAAAAATATTTGTTTTTGTTATTTTTTCAGAAAGCTCAAGGTCAACTACATTTTTTAAAATGGGACCATCCCTTCTTAAACACCTACGATAATAGTCGCTTTCATCAGAAATGTGAAAAAATGCGCATGATGTTTATGAAAAATTGATCTTCAGGAGTCCGGTAGTTCAATTACCGTCAGGTGCAACGTGACACAACATAAGATATATCAGTGATACAACGTCAATTTAATGATAAAACTTTTATGCACTCAATTATATTTCTATGAAACTTTCGCCAACAGATTCGCGACATTTTCCTGCTTGAAACGAAACCAAACACACTCTGATGAGGAGTATATTTGATCGGTCGATCGACGATTTAATTGAACCTCGATTATCCGAACCGGTGATATCTAAATTACGTGTTTTATACGTAAACAATTCAATCCGAAAACGGTCTATATTTATATCGATATAGATTTCTTGTACAAATATGCAAAGCTTTAAGTCTAACCCTGTAGCTAGTTGACTGTTCTGTTCTGTTATCCGAATACTCGTGTGTCACTGATTAGTGCGGATGGTCAAGGTTCTACCGAATCGTGAATTAATGATAATGAAAAGTGTGCCGTGTTTGTCATCGTTTCAATAATTATAATTAAAGACAAGAAAGTTTTATCATTGGATTATCATTGTCTTACTGATACACTGATGTCAGTCGGTTGTGTTTATTCGCCATCTTTTTCTACGTTCGGCGCTAGTGGTAAGAGATCAAGGAATTAAGCTAGTACACGATACAAGTGACATTTCGGTCCTAAAATTTTCACTAATATCGAGTGATTACTGTATTCTATGTTTACGGATGAAACGTTCCTCGCGACTCGTTCTGCACGAACATCCTGCGTTCGATGCCAGCGAGTTAAAATTCCATAAACGATGAATGAGAGATAAATGGTAAACCGCGGATTTCATGCAGATTACGACAAACGCCAATGCCAGAGTATATTTCAACAAGACACGACCAGGTTTCTGTGCCACTCGAAACCTAAAGAACCCCTGAACGATAGAAGTAATTTCCCATTCAGCCACATTTGCATGACTATCCGCTGTCTAATTATTAATGTACGTTACATTTCGTTGCGTCGACTCGTGATTAGATGCGACCTTCGAAATGGTCTGCTTCTCTACCTGATGTGCTCCCCGAAGAATTGCCTAGACGTCACGAGAACCGAGCCAACCAGCAGAATGAGGAACGTGGCTCTATAGTGTAGCTTGAAAACTGATCACGGGAAAACAAATAAATCATTGTGTCGAATCGAGACGGAAGAATGAGAACATAACTGGCACACGAGCCGAATGGTTTTTCGTTACCGATATTGTCGATGGCCACATAATCTTGTGAAACTTTCAGCTTCACGTGGTCCTTGAGGACCGAAAAAGTGGCTAGCACGGTAGCCATGACTGCAGGACTTGTTCAGTTCTGTTAGAGCAACGATGCTCTCATTCGTCCCCACAAGGATAGTCCGGGTTCCAGATGTACCGATGTCCAACGACAGCTTCCGGTGTTCTCGAACCACGTGAATTTTCCCGACACGGTTGATAAACGACACCAATTCAATGTTGATCGAATCCACACTGAACTCTTCGAGCTGGAGTAATTCTCATTTCTTGTGTTATCACCTACCACGATTGCGCAGTAGCTTAAGACTGGCAACGCTTCGAGAAACTAGAAAGAGTCAGCGTTATTATTGTGAAGGCACTTATTCGCGCTGATAAGGTCAGATAACATCAAAACTGGAGTGAAGAATATAATACGATCACGGGCCAGCGGCACAACGGGACTCCACCTAGAATCATTTCCTCTGTGAACGACTCGATCAATCTACTCGATACATTGTATACCGGAGACCAGAAATCAACGGCTCAACGGACGCTCGACTATACACCGAGGATTATACTAATCTATGTATATATTATACGAATTGATACATTCTTTCGAAAACAACCCATGCATTCGGTAAATAATCCTTCTTTTATGTATTTAAAAGATTTCATAAATTCATTGACTAGTTCCTTTCCTACCACTCATCAGAATAAGTTCGATAATTAAACAATTGACAGATAAATTTAATAAACAATCGTAGTATAAAATCGGGTAAATAATCGTTATTTTTTGGTATTTACATAAATTAAAGAAAATAACATGGAATTTTCTCAAGTTCTAAATACAGGAGGAGTCTCATAACTATACCACCTAATCCTTTTGTTCTAACTAAAATTATAAATAAAATTACTTGTATGAGAAATTGTTTCAAACAAGAGTCGTTATTTTATTTCGTTTGGGGAATTGTGTCAACATTTTATTTATGGTGTTATTTTATCAACATGGAGACAGGAGACCTTGAATTTTCGTATTATACTGTGTGATATTTAATCGTGTAATTGAAAAAAATGTTGAATCAATTCAATAAAAAACAGAAATTAAAGAATGTTTCGCTAATTATTAGTTTTTAAACCTGTATGCCTTAGTTAGTTATTTTTTACTGAGCATTCGATATTTTTTCGAATCCCAAGGTCAAATGTTACACATTATAAAACAGAAACTCAAGGTCACTTTCATGTCTCGATAAAAAAGCAAAATCTTGAAAAAGTTAAAAGTAATCACATGGTGTGATACGCTCGATATCAAACAACTTTTATTTAAAACATTTTTTTATACGGCAAGTGATTAATGTGTAAATTTCGGTTGTACGGTTAAATAATTCACACTATACATACACGCGTAAAATAACAATTATGTAAACACGAAGTCATTTTAATCATATATAGACAAATTTTTTATCTAAAATAGTTTTATTAACTGCAATTTGCATAAAAATTCTTGTTATTTAAGTATTCCAAAAAAAAATTGATCTAATCTTAGAATTACAATTAGAATTTAGCAATTTCAAGAATTATTTTCAATAAGGCAGTGGAAGTATCATTATAAAAAATATAGGAATGTCTTTTAACCTCAATTTAAATAGGAAAAAATATCTCTTTTAGAAAAAATTGACAAGTTGGATAGACTTTGTTAATTCAATTCAAAACTTGTGGCATTAATTAAGCAAAAAAGGAACGCATACATTGCATTGATGCATAATGGACAAGTGTAGGTCATTTCTTTTATTTATAACGCATAGAGGTATATATAGAACTATTCGAATATGCATTCAAGGATAACCAGCGGTAATAGTTTTTAGGTCTTGAAAAAAATCACTAAAAAAGATGTGCGATTACGCTAAAACTCGTACCGTACTAATGACATACAAAAACCACTCAAATATGTACATGAACTTCTTCCTCCATCACATTCATCGAACAATTCACATGATTTTTATCCAATTTACAGTTTGAGTATTCAGTCTGTAGGACTTGAATATTTAAAAATAATATGCGTGTAAAAAACGTATGCACGTATAAAAACCAACAATTATTACAAATAGGAAATTACTTGATTGGCTATATATATATATATATATATATATATATATATATAATAAATATATATATATAAATAATAATGATCATACTGTAGTAATAAAGTTCTTAAACTTCGATCAGTTCACTCAAACAAACTAAAACAACGAATAATATTGAAAAGTGTGAGTAATTCTAGTTGAATGACCAAGGTCTGTACATCGCACTTGGTCATTTCATCCATTTACTGTTATTATTTTTACTTATCTGATATAGCTATTTTATTACTATTATGATTGACTTATGGCTTATGTAGGCTATGGATTCCATGAGTTAGCCACACAACCTAGTTATCCATAGCACAATAAAATAAAGACTACGATAAAATTAAATTACATTATTACTTTGCTTTCAACAACTATATTATATAACTTGAGTAATCTAAAACCAATTTTTACAGGGAAAGTTAATTTCTCCTTAGTCTGCGCCTTTAGTAATTGATCTATTGTTTTCATTTATACGAATACCTACGGCAAGGAACCCAATTACTGTGTGGGTCCCAATTAATGTGCCTATATTAATTATACTTATTTTTAAAGCATATTGAATATTAAAAAAGATATATATATATATATATAACATATATAGTAACTGATTTTAATGAAAACAATTTAATATATTTTTTTAGTATTAATTATGCTTTGAAAATGAGTAGATTTAATGAATATAGCCACAGTAATTGGGACCCTTACCCTTCCGTACACTGTCTGTAGAGATTAACCATCGAACTCGTGCGAGTTCTAGACCTATGCCGGAGTCGTTTCTGACCCACACCGATATTTCACTAGAGTTTTCTTTCGATATAAGACGATACCTAATCGATATTCTTACGATAGGTAAGAATAATTTCATACGACGACGAGGGTACGTGGGTGTTCCACGTTCATCGATGATATACGTGATCATCGTATCTAGACCACCGGCCCAAGTTACGAAACAATTCTTCGAGCCTCTATATCAACCTGATGATTTCATTTAATCGCGCCGATAGCAAGACAAATACGATGATTAACTTGATTGACGATCGCTCTCTGATAGCAGCTTTATTCTATTGAAAAATACGTCGGTCAGATACGGAACTTATTACTACCATTTCAGTGATTTAACGGAATCCAGATAGCCTAAACGAAGAGAAAATTTGATCAAAATGTCAAAACAAGACACCCACTAGGAAGGAATGAAATATCGATCCTTCGAAATTTACACACAAAGGTAGAAATTCGAGAGAATTGCAGTCTCCATTCTTTAAGATCGTTGCAAAGACAATCGATCGTGAATACGACTTGTCACTGGGAAAAGAAAATAGTGGTTACTGATTAATTAATTGGTAATAGATAAGATAAGTTATTCAATCTAATTGGAAATTATTTCAAAACATTTCTGGTTGAAAGATTGAAAATTAGTCGAGTGAGTGCACTAAATTTGCGAAACCAAAAAGCCGTTGTAAGAAAAATAAGTTGAAATTTACCACTATATGTCAGCTTAGTTTCTACGCTTGGTTGCTATCGATCATGAATTTTTCAAACCTGAATCCACCGACGGCAGAACTTGGATGCCTGCGAAGAGTGGGTAAGTGGGAGGAAGGTACGCAAGAGGACAAGAAGATAAACAGGTACGAAACCAAGGTGGAAAAGGAGTAAGGTCACGAAGAAAGAAGAAACGGTGATCAAGAAGGACAGGAACAAAGGAGTAAGAGGGGGGATAGAATGTCGAAGGTAGGACTTTGACCGGCCGTTGCCCCTGATGCGGTTGCCTCCGGCTTGCTTGCAAACCGAACAGATCCTCCAAAGAAAACTCTGTCCTCTGGTTTCTCCATTCCCGTAGTTCGTATATACAGCGGGGTTTCATCATTCCCAGGTAGGCCGGTACACCTACCTGTCTATTTACGGTTTGCCAGAACCCATGGCGGAGTCTCGCTGCTAGACGAAACATTCGCTTGCAGAGTTCTTTTCTCTTTGCGACTTGAAAAACCAGTTCCTAAAACGGGAATAAGCTGCATTTCTCTTTTCATTTCCACCTTTCCAGAGAATCGATAACAAAAAGAAATAATTTCGATAAATTGTGTAATCGTCAAATTCGTTGGTATGCTACGTGTAGCTGTTGGTCGCCCGTGTCGATTCAAACGCTTCCTCGCAACTTGTAGTAGGTCTTTCTTTTGTGAGGTTCCGAACGCGTTGTCGCTGCATTTTAGGCATTTTAGGCATTTTAGGCATTTTAGGCATTTTAGGCATTTTAGGCATTTTAGGAAAGAGACATTAAGAGTACGCCTCGAACGGATGGGACTGGGCAGGACCGTTATTATCTGCATTTTAGAACGGACCATAAAATCCAGAAGACCCATCCCTTCTCCTCGTTCTACTCTCGCCGGGTTCGTTTACCTGAAACGTGTCGTTCGGGGCCCTCTGGGAGCAACCATTTTTACGCAACCATGATAGTTACGTGGTAACAAGCAGACTCCAGGCCCTTCAAGTAGAATGCATTATTTAACTACGTAGGTTTAAGTAAATTCTATTTTATATTAGCAACACTTTACAATAACGTGCACTGCAACATGCGGCGGACCATTAATTTTGGGGCCCTTGGGCTCCAGATGTGGTCCAAGATGTGGTATTTGCATTAAATATAAAATATTTATTAGTGAGCACGAGATCGTCGATCTTTGACTTTTCAAACACTAGTAACACTATGCCTGTCGTGTATGCATATTATTACTTAATTATGCAATTTTATACTACAGTTATAAGTGAATTTATTTCATGTTCTGAAGTAAAAGAAGAATGTATTCATACAATGGTGTATGCATATTCCATACAGTATAAACGGTTTCATAGTAAATGGAAAATAAGACTTCTTGTGATAGATCAAGTATATACAAGTACAAGCTGAACAAACATATTCGAAAATGTTTAGTTTCCTTTGTGATTTTCTCAACTTTCTTCACGTATAAATGCGTAGTCGGTAATTAAATTGCAGCAAAAGGGGTTAATCTACTTAGCAAAGTGTCGGTTCCATCAATTATTATTACGCTGGGAACTATAAATGTGATTTATGATTCAAACAGGGGTCAGTTATATCAAAACTGATTTCATAATTACTCCTGATAATACAGTAGAAATACTAATATCGTGAAGGTAAAAAATATTAATTTTTAGAATTATTTTATTACTTTCAACATTCAATTATGAATTTCCACAATCTTTATGACTCTGGCATAAAATTATTTCAACACGAATAAACCCAAAACATTCCTCCGAGCAAATTTGAATGAACTGTGTTTGAACTCTGTTTTTCCATCAACTATAACGTTACACCAGTCAGAGCGCGTCACCCGATCTAAAAAAATCAACCAGGACTTGGAAATTTCGGAATATATGATATCAAAAAAAAAAACAAAAAAGGACAATGCGTAGCACTTATCGATCGATTACGCAAATGCATTAATTGTAATCGCGAACATTTTGTATTGCATTAAAAATCATTTATAACGAGTAACTATCATTTACTATTTATCTCACAATCAGTAACTATTACTTTGTCAGCCCATATACCTTTATAGCTTTTTATTCAGTGTTCAAAAATAAATGAATAAGTAAAGTAATTGTATGTATAATTGTATGCTACACTCGAAGCCATACAACATTCGTTTCAATCATTTTTTCAGCCGAGAAGTTTACAAGTAATTTAGATGACACGCTTAGCTGAATCGCCCTATATAAACCCTATATATAGTGCCAATAGTTCCTTGGCAAAATAATTGCACTGCTGATTTAGATAATTCATGAGCAAAATAATAGTACAATTTCACGGCACATTGACGTTAAGACTGGCACGGTCGGGTTACTAATCAGCAAAATGAGAATAATCTTGTTCGTGTCCCCCAGTGCAGCGCAGATCGAGGGATCTGAAATTGGTTGGACCTCGAATATCCTCGAACAAGCGTCGAGGTTCGTTTTACTGATCATTAATCTCTAATCGGAGCACACATGCGCGTGCAAAGAGCCCCTGCGCTGCGGCCGCGCGGTCGTTAGGCTATTTAATAAATTCCAACGGTGTGCGTTAGTTGCTATTGCACAGGGTCATCGGTATAAAGTTGAACGAAAGGTCGGGATTAAACGGAAATTCAATTTCGCACGCGGAATACGGATACCTAGAATTCTCTCACCAAAGCAATTTTATATTTCATCTAATTGACACAACGCGAGTCCAAAGTTTAATATAACGAGGAAACGAATAAATTTGTGACAAAACTATGGTGTGGAAACCTCCTTTCACGTAAATTTGATGTTTCGCAATCAGTTTGAAATCAGAAATAAGAAAACCACCGCGTATAGTCTTATCTGAACACTCGCGAAAAGATTTTTTAGATGCGGGAGATGTAGTATTTATCACATTGTCGGTGCTAGCGCGTCAGAAAGGATGACGGCGAGTATTTCCGTGTTGCAGGTTTCACCTTCCTGATCGACGGAAAATTTGACGTTTTGGCCCATCGGTAATTTACAGTCGGGACACGAGACTGTTACACATACACAGAGGAAGTAAACGATGTAGATTACAACGGTACGTTCGAACGTGTGCAGCATTTCAATGTCACGCAACTGGTCAGATAAAGCGTCCGCAATTTATTTGTTATCAGTCTTATCATAAGACGTCTTTATCGACATTCAAAATTAGACAATAATTATTATTAGAGATGCCACGAGAAGTCAAAGAACAGCAGGAAATTTCATCATGGCGATGCAGATCTTTTCGATTTTTCTATCCGGGAAATACTGTAACAGTACAAAAATAATTGATTCCCATAATTTTGTAAAAGGGGCTTATAAAATGTATGCGATACTGAAGTTTTTGTTCGAGAACGAAATTTCTTTTTTTCTTTTACGCTGAAAAAACGAATGGATTCTTTCATAATCTTGTAGTATAACTCTTTAGAAATATCTCTGCAAAATGTAAAGCTGGAATTCATAATATATATTCTCGTAGCTATTGGCGCATCGAGGCGTACGTGGCTCGGCATTTTAAGTTGTAATTTTAAACTCGCGAGGCGTTTCTATTGAAAAAACGTTTTCGCAGCTGGTTGACGCGATTAAGGTAAAAGTACCGGACCAATTAACTTGAAATTTTAACTGTATTTTAAGCGGGAGTCTTGTTATCGTTCAACCTAAAAATATCGTGGATCGTGGAAAAACTTGTTAATTTAGAAGGAACTGGAATATTTCGTACGATGAAGTTAAACGTTAAAACAGCGATGTCACGCGAAGTTGTTTTTGACATAACTGCAGAATTTTTATTATGCGTGCTGTAAACCTAGTTTTCAATACAAAGCGTCATTTAATAATGTTTACAATCTAAAGAGCAATGGAATCTGTTAAAACGATGCGAAATACTGAACCGCGAGGAAGAATGTAAGTACAACCTCGCCGCTGCACTCAACATATGGATTAAAAATGATGCGGCATCGGTCGGACGAGATCAATGCACAAATCCCATCTGTACGGTATTGTTGAAGTTTAAGAAAATAATAGATGCGGTTTAGCCAACACAATATTCTGCGACACAATGCTCATGTAAAATTGATCTTTGCATACTTCATGAAAATTGTCGATGCTCCCTTCAAATGTGAAAGCGTTTTGAAATCATCGTTCTTGTCTGCGATTTTTCATTTGCTTAACCCATTGCCCTAAAAGATTGAGATTCAGACACGTGCTAAAGATTCTGAAGGGAGTCTAATAAATATGTATGTTATTAATTTCCGTTAAAAGAGTTGGCATACAATATATACAAACTTTCTTTTCCTTTTCCATAAAATTCCGATGAAGAATTTCTAATCACTATGACCACAAAATAAACAATACTGCAACGGGTGTTAAGGCACAGAACCATAGAATTCGAGTCGATTTAACATGTTGATCCGAATTTGATTATATCATAATTTGCTAATCTAGATTATTTATTCTCCCTAATTTAATCTAACGCTTCGTCGTGCTGACGTTAACGAATCCATAAAAATTTGTTTAAAAAATCGTGCAGAAGAAATAGACATTTTCGAAGTTATGTGACAGTTTGATATAAAAAAAGAAAGTAATGTGCACAGATTGGCAGCTGAAAAGTTTGAGCGTTTCCGCAGGAATCGGCCCAGAAAAGAAGGAAACTGGATCTGAAAGAAGTGACTGGAACGATCGATTACTCGCTGACATTTATTTGTTCAGTTTAACAATAGAACATTCGTACGAAAATATAGGATACTCGGGCAGTATTTGTCAGACCTCAGAAAGCGTGTTTTGAAGGCGTACGAACGGCCAGCCATACGATATAGCGCTGGCTACTGCCTTTCAATAGTTCTTTTCGCGCGTAAGCGATTCGTACAACATTAACTTGACAATTTCGTTCGTGACGCTCAATCGCAGGAATTACGAATCCCTCATTCGTAAAGAATAACTAGGAGTATCAACGAGTAAAGAACAGTATTATTGATAGAGCAGGAATAACGCATAAATTGTCATTATTAATCGATTATCACTCGTTCGTCCAGCAATTCTCATCTAGCTGGGTCGTTAATATAACTATATGTATGTATATATATATATATATATATATATATATATATATATATATATTTATATTTATATATAACTACACGAAGCGGAACACAGAAATGAAAAGAACCGAGTAGCGTTCAGGACTATATGGAAAACGGAATTTATTCAGCTTCGCTTTGCTTTGAACAGCCTTTTCATATGACTCTAATGATTCAAGTAATTCAGGTGTTTCCATTTGTGAGCTCCGTCCTGTATATGGTATGCATATATTTCACACATATACATATATATATATATATATATATATATATATATATATATATTATATATACATATATACACACACACACACATATATATATATATATATCGTATCGCATCTAAAGGCGCGAGGAAGCACGTACAGTCGTGGCGCGTGCATGGCATGAGTTCGTATGTATATTAAAATATATATGTTGCTCCTAGTCAGCATGGAAATTCATCAGACCGATGCACTGACAATACACTATCACTATCTACGAATACAAAGATATCGTAGTTCCAATTCATTGGTCGTAATATACTCGCAGAATCGGCACATCTTTCAATCAGTTACAATTTTCTGTTTCTCTTTATCACTCATTTTCTCTCTCTCTCTCTCTCTCTCTCTCGATTTATCCCCGACAGGTTTGCCGTTTCATTTCTACACGCAAGACGCTCGTTTTCCGAAACAACTGTTCCGGCACGCAAAGATGTTAGAACCAACATGGCTCCCCCATCAACTCTGTAATCTTCGGTGCATCGTGCGCGACGCGATCTATCTTACGATGGAATGAAAACTCCCAGGAACCAGAAACGATCGGGCCCCGATTAATAATTAAATACGTATCGACTACAATTACTAACACGGATGTAACGTTACAAGAAGGGGAAAAAGAACGAAATCGTCGGAGCGGTAAGAAAGTAACGCCCCGAGCAACAAAATATTATGCAAGTGGCCCGCGAAGGATCGAACGGGAACGAAACTCGCGTGAAACTGGGGTGATATCAGAAGGAAAATAAAACACGACAAAGTCGTTGAGAGGGAAGGTGTTCAAATTCTATTCACGTGGATGAAATCCTAAATAAAAATACAAAATACAAGAATCACGATGATATGGAGTGTCTCGATTATACTTGGCAGTCTTACTTTGAGCATGGATTTCTCGCGAATCATTGCAGATACTATCTATCTATCGTCAGACTGCGGATGTTACACGCTAGTATGGAATTGTTCGAAATACAATAACACTGATGCTACCGAAAAAGCGACGATTAAATGTCAATTTCGCTTGGAATGTTTCTACAGCTATGAAAGCCAGGACAGAGCCGTGTCTGGGTCTGTTCCATCCTACGTTTGACGAGCCTCATTGAACTATTGGCAAAAGATTCATGAAATCCAAAATATAATTACTAATAATTATTATTATTACTAATAATAATATCTAAACGGACCCAAACAAAGTATTCCGTCGAGGCTGCTAGCGACACGACCTACCGATGATAAACGGAATGAACAAATGTCCCATTTTCGGGAAAGTTTGCTAGAAGAATATGAATTTTCCATAAACATCTGCAGTCTACTTATCACTAGGCGCTTTATTGTCTTTTTAGTAACCACTACGCGAACTTTCGTCGAATTACAATGTTTATACATCGATTACGCGAAACGACAAAACGACGTGGGAATCGACTCCCGCAGAAAAATCGGCAAAAATTTTCGGCGCGAAGGAGACTTTTCTGTCCATTTTCTTCGACTTTTCTATTTCGTGATCCCTCGATGAAATGTTATAGATGATCGCGCTGATTGAAAGTGCAATAATTACTCTCAGCAAAGACGCATTAAGAGAATTTAGTAGTCTTACCTGCCTGTCTTTTCCTTTTATTTCTCTTGCTCTCCAACACATTCATTCGTCCATTTCTCTCTCTCTCTCTAACACACACACGCTCGCGCGCGCGCGCCACACGCACACACACAGACTTTTCTCTTGTATTCTCATTTATTTCGTTCTATATATCCGTGTCTATGTATATATATATATAAAATATATATATATATAATAAATTTATATTTTCGATTTAATAAGACTGTCTACAATATACAGATGTAATTCCTACGTCTACGATATGAAATGTAACTGGTAAGACAGTGAAATTACGATTCTGGGAGGACGACGAAGTTTTGAAAATAAGAATGTTCACGGATCATTATCCGATTCACGAATAACACAATTGGAAATCCTACAGTAACTAAATCTACGTATCCACGCGAAAAACACAGAGCAATTTTTCGAAGCAAGCCGTTGATTATTGTTTTTAACCAAAGGGAACGAATCACGTCCGTTTGCGGAAACAATCTGTCCAAACCCGGAGCACCTATTTTCAGTAATATTTCACTTTTATCGTAACTATTACAAATGTCGAAACAAAGGTATTTCGTCTATGTCGTACGCAGGATTGGCAGTGCAAATTACAATACAGATGACGAAAGGACAGAACGATCTTCCACGCGAGCAACACCAAAAAAAAATTGGCTAAAAAGTTTCTCTTTGTTCTTCAGTGGATGCACATAGCTTGGCGAGGAGAAACGAAAGAGAAGGTTAACGCATTAGGGAGCGAGGGAGGGAGGGAGAGAGAGAGAGAGAGAAAAAAAAACTAACGTCGTCCCCCATTTTATCACATAATCAGAGTCTATGAAGACCTCCAACCAAAGTTAGTTCGGAGGAATTTAATACTAAGCTCTTCCACGAATGTTTCCTCGTCATTGCTGCCTGATGCTTCGAGAAACGTATCTGGAGATATCAACCGGAGAAGGTGAATCGTTCCCTTATCTCTCCACTTGTTGCCCTCGGATTACAACAGCTACACGGCAACTAACGAAAACGAGAGTCGGCCATCGGTGCCGTCTGTTATCTCCAGACAAATCGTCTCGCGTATTTTTTGGCACTGTCACTCGCCGCAAATGCTCGACGCTCGTCCACAACGAATTTCATACTCGCCAACGAATGAAGCAAGGCGTTTTCGTTTCTTAACGCATCGACTGCCCCAAGTGTAGCATCGGTGTCGATCACCGAACAGCATTATCGATAACCAGACTGCGGATTTTTATACAGAATAAAAAATGTCTGCATTAATGTTGCGAAACATAAAATTCTTAATCATTAAGAATCAATTAGAAGAATGTGATACAACAGAATTTTTAAATTCGCTTCATTTTTATCATAAATCCATAAAGTCCGCATAGACCAGTCTGCGTAAGGGAAATTTTCGAAAAAAAGTATAACTAAGCTGGTTTGGCAGTCAACGAGCTAACAAACGAACAAAAAAAAAAATAGATATACACAGATATCTAATGTAAGAAAATTCCTAGTGTTCGCCAAGATGGAGTAGGGATCAAAGACCAGAATCAACCCGAGATCTTTACTCATCGACAGAGTTGTGCGCTCGCTTAAGATGGCGAGATACTAAAAGGAATGAATGTGTGGCTCGACTAAAAAACAAAAAAAAAAAGAAATGTAAAATAAGGAAAATTTTAATGTTTGAATCCGTTCTAGTCGGGCACCCTTCCACAGATCCGTCGACAAACGAATGTGTTCGCGACCGATCAAGGGGCCGATGGTTCGTCGCGAATGTAAACACGAGAAAACGGGAATAAATTTGTTGTTACGGAAAGATAATGGAATGCTTGTGTGAGCCAGTGTCTAGATCGCGGCGGAAGGCGATGTAAGCCCCTCGATATCGGTCGCGAACGTTAGACGCTCGGTTCGGTATGGTTCGGTATGGTTCGGTATGGTTCGGTTCGGTTCGGTTGATCGAAGGTGTAAAGGCTCGGAGCAAACAAGCGGATAAAGAAGAGATGAAAACGAATTGTCGTATCGGGTACTAGACAGTGTCTTTGCCCTGGAACTTTATGGCGAGATCGGCGACCAGCTGCTGGTAGACCAACGGATCTATGTTCTTGCCGAGCTGATAGAGAACGAACCAGTCGCCGATCTGGCACTTCTCCGCGATCATCTCGATGTGGTCGGAGGGCGAGAGGCGCGAGCGAGCGCGCAACAGCACCAGGCGAAGCTTCGGTCCGGCGATCACCGCGGCACGGTAGGCCAGCGTCAACCCGCTCAACACCGACAGAATGATAAACCAGAACCATAGGAATACGTAGATCTTCTCGTTGACGATGTTCAACGGCAGCACGCATAGACCGTCGAACTTCTGCACGGTACCGGATGCACCATACTTGTGGAAGGTGCACTTGGTTACCTTCGGGAATACCCGTGACATCGGGTCCGTTCTCTCCTCTGGCTCCATTTCCGTGAACTTCACCACATCCGATCCGTAGGTAGTGAACTCCCCGTCGAGGAAAAAGTCCATGAAATAGATCTGACCGACCACGTTGACGAAGTTGAGAAACTCGCAGAAGAAGAACCGGAATGCGTAGAAGTTCTGCATATGCAAGTTCCCCACCAGGTAATCGACCAACAGTGTCCTCCTTTCGGTCTTGCAGTCCTCGGTCATGACGGGGCAGTTGAGGTCCAACACCAGCATCTTAATCCGACCGCCCTCCCAGGTCTTCCACAGGTAACGCGGTACGTAGAACAGTATCGCCTGGAAGAACAGCGTGAAGCACACCCACTGATAATATTTATGATATTTGACCTCGTCTTCGCCTTCGACGTAGGCCGCCACGCCGGGGTGCACCAGATCCTTGCCGATGGTGCCGACTAGGTTCGGGATCGTAAACGTCGAGTATATCCAGCAATAGGTGTCCATCACGTGAAGGGGTATCTCGTCCACGATACAGTCTATAGGATCCCCTATGTACTGTCTGGAGGTAACCAGCAACGAAAACGCGATTAATATGATCACGGTGGCTTTGTAATGTAGCCGAAACACATTGTTGTCGATGCAGACAGCATCGAGCTTCAGCAGCCCCTTTACCGAGCCGAATACGTCAAACATCGTGGATAATTAGTTCTTTTTCGATTCGAAATTACAAGAAGAATATTCCAAGGTCGTGGATGAGTAGGTAGATAGTCGTCTCGGGGGTCGTCGGGTAGAACCGCAGGGTGGTGACGAAGGTATGCGCGACGCGACGCCGCGCGTCAAAAGGTGTCTCTCTCTCTCGAGCTCCGTACACGCACTAAAACAAAACAGGTACGTTGAGAGACCGGTGATCGAACAGTACAGACGCGGCGGAATGCAGATGCGGTTTTTCCCCCTTGATTTTTTATTCACCTTTCACAGATATGCGTTTCCGTCACCAAAATCCTCTTTGAAATTCCGACGAAACACGTGCGTCCTGTTCCGATCGTTCCGCGATCACTGCGCGCGTGAGCACCGCTCTACCGAGAGCAGCAAAGCGTCACCGAGAGCGGTTCTGTCGTAATGGCTGCGTTCAGAAACGTTGTACGACACGAGCACGCGAGGACATGCCGTTCCACGAGCTGCTACTCGTCCCTTTTCACCACCTCTCGTTCTAGCCTGTTCAACCGTCGCTCGTTCCCTCTCTCTCTATCTCTATCTCTCTCTCTCTCTCTCTCACACTCTTTCGACCACCGCGGTACTCTTTGTCTCACTCTGGCCCACGCTCGTACACACAGCTTGCTCGTCAACGGAGAAACTATACGTTTGCTTCTGCTGCACACACCGAGAACCGAGAACCAAGATTCTATCCCCACTCACCGCCTGAGAAAAAACTCGTCCTCTCTCACGTCCCTCTACCAAAGACCTAACCCCACTTTCCGTCGCCGGCAACGGATCGCAGAGGCAACTCGGCCTGGTGTCGGCCGTGCTCGTCGACGTTCGGCTACTGTCGGTTCAGGTCCCTTCTTCGTTCGGTACGCATGCGTGCCCGTCTGAAAGATTCCCCCCGATTCTGTTGCGCTCGCGAACAATGCTTCACGATTTTCGGCAAATAACCAGCAAATATGCGTCTCGAGTCTCGAGTCCCGAGTCTCGGCCGATACTTGGAATTTTTCCGCGTTCCGGTGACAGATTTCTTCTTCCTCGAACGATTCTCGACGTTTCCATGGATTTACGCTGTATTTCCGAGATTTCGGATTTTTGCAAATCTAACCTTCCCGTTCAACGAACCGTTCGTGTTCGTTCGTGTTCGTTCGAACGATCGTGCAGTTCTAATAGGACAACGACTTTTCCGATTGGTAACTACATATATAGTTCACTCTTTTACCAGTAAGCACAAACCGTTCGAATTCGAGCGGTCTGTCATTTTCTATCGTTTAACATAGGTGATCACGGAATTTTGAGACATTCGATGAATGTCTGGCAACGATCGTTACCATAACTTTCTAGAAACGCAATCTTTTATTCCATTCATCCATCCGAGTTGCCGTGCCGATATCCGTCCGCTGTATCCGCGCTCTGATTCCTCGGTATATTTCGTTAATAACTCTTTAACAAAGCCGCGGAGAACATTTTCGCAAAGAAAAAAGTTACTTTAAATCACCTCAGGAATCACCCATTTCAAGCAACTACCAAATTTTCGGGACACCCTGTATAAGTGCTGAGTCTAAATTGCAAAGTCTACACGTTTCGCACTACAAATACCAAGCTTTAGAGTATCGTTTTACGTTTGAAACTCAACACGACTCTAGATTGATATTGCGGTGAGCAGCAATCATCGTTGATAAATAATTGCTACCTCTTATCGATCTTTATGTAATGCCGTTGGTTAATACAGTCGAATCCTTGACCAAACGTTTAAACTCTTGAACAATCTTGACGTGATCCCCACGAATTCAGAAACGCGATACAGCACGAGTGTTGGATTACCGGGCAAGTATTACGGGTATCGCGACACATCTGCCACGCTAGATGTATTACGAGCGAGCACTGTCATTCAAATCCGTTTCTTAACACGTCCATTATCAATAGATATTCATCTGACGTTGCATTCTATTTAAAACGCCTCGCACCTTAATTTCATTTGGATCGTCTTCTTGTTTGCAATCTGGCGATAGATTACTTACAGTTCGCTTGAATAGAATCGCCTTCTTTCTTCAGTTATGTACATGCAACGTGAAAAGATAACGTTTCTGATTTCTTATTTATACTATACCCTCACAGCGTTACTGCTTACACAGACTACTCAGTTTTTGCACAGACTTACCTGGAAATTGATTGAATCGGGTTATTGCCTTATACTTTATACACTTGATAACACCGTTCGGCACGTATTTAAAGCTTAAAGTAATTTTGACACGTCAAGTGCCACACCAGCATGCACCAAAGTCCCAACGAATCTAATCAATGTTTTAATCTAACCTGTAACAATTATTTGGTTAAACCCGTAACTGAAACGTCAAAATTTATTACCGCAACAGCAACTTTCTTATGCTTGGTAGATTAACGTTGAAATGTAGTAAAAAAAATGTCAGCCATATACAGGGTGACTCAACTAAGTGGACCACATACATAAATTACTTGTAAGTTATTTGGTACATGAAAAAATGGTTCGAAACGAAAGTTTTATGGTCTTAATAATAGCATAGTATACAATAATTAATTTCTTTCTGTTTTGCTTTTTTACCAAGAGATATCAAGGTCCCTTTGAGTTTGTCTTATTATTGTAAAGTGTAAATTTTAATCTTGTGGTTGATGAGAGAGTTGAATCCTGAATAAAAAAACTACAAGGATCTTTCGCGGATAAAAAAACCAATAGTTTTTTAGCTTTTACTAATAGCAGTAATTGAATACATTTTCACGAGTATTGTTTTCATTTATTTAAACATTATGTTTAGTCCTTTGATAAAAACATTATTTTTCTGTCTCATTGTGTTGTAGATTATGTTTTTGTTTGTACATGTATATGAGTTTAATGAGAATTCTGTTACAAATGTGTACTTCGATTATACATATTCTATATATTATGCTACCTGCTATATTGTTATTTTTTGAAAATCTTAGAAAAGCTAATAATATTGTGTTTTGTAATGCATCGAGAAATAATAATAATTGAAAACAATATTAATATTATTTACTTGTTTTATTACAGTATTCCGACGGAATTGTTTTTCAAGTTGAATAAACAAATGTAACCTTGTTCGTAAACATGATTTACTATTACATAACTTACTATTGACATTTAGTGTGCTTATAGTGAAATTAATCTTTAATTAATTAATACTTTCGAAAAAATGAAATAGTCGGAAAATCACTTGTCGACTATTATTAAAGTTACCAATTATTAAAGTTCCCATCATGATCGTATCCGAAAATTACTCGTAAATGGCAGAATATCATTGATAACGGTAGTAATTATTTCACAGATTGGAATTATATGACTATTTCTTAAAATTTTTCATTTCAAATTTAAGCTATCGAAGTGGTTAAATGTCGTTTATATTGTCATTCAACCCTAATAAAATCTGGTAGTAAGAAAAGTTAATTCTCGTTTCATTAGCGTTTTGGAGTTTCAATTGTAACAATGTAAATTTACGTAAAGACTAGCAACACAGTTACGACCAAACTCGGCAAAATCTGTTTACAGGATGAGTCACGTGGATTGCCTCATTCTATCTATCGCATGAACGATAATGAGCTTTTAAGTTGAAGGTTTGATTCACTAATTGCGAATCTATTAAAGCGAATCATTGTGTAAGAAAAATAAGTATAATTACGCGATACTCGTCTCTGCTACCGTGCAGGCACTAACAAGGTTCGAATTCTTTTTCATTACTATTTTTTCTATAGAAATCTGAATCTGTTAATTTTTTTATAACAGTCAGATTACACAATTGTACCAATAACTGAAACTACCTTAACATTATTTTTTACGAAACTATTATTTCAGATTGTACCATGGAATTATTTGTACTAATAGATACACAACTGTTGCACCGTTCAACATTAATTTTGTGTTTCGTTAATACTTCGCGTGACAAAAGTTATTCCATCCAACAAATCAACTGTTTATCAATGTAATCATTCACACTTTCAATGTTGGAAAATATCTTCATCCACGATAAAGATAAATTTAATGATAAAACTTGTCATATATGAAGAAAATATTACTATAAACACAAATATGTTTGTCCTTTTCATAATGAGCAAAATGAGCAAATAAGACACTGATTTAGATAAGGGATTAATCATGCCCAATGATTTGGAATATTTTTGTGGCAATGTCTACTGTCATTCACTGTACGAAATAGACTACGAATTTTATGCATTTATGACAAAGATGAATAGGTAAAATAAAAAAATATTGAAAAGGCATTAGAAGAATTTAGGAATATCGTTACACTATGTTACTCATTGACACTGTTAAAAGAAAAAATTCATTTTAATACGATTTCCGCTTCTTACAGTTGAGGTACAAAATACTTATTTCGCATAAAATTTCGCACTCTGGTTATTCGTCTATTTTTACGATTTTTCGAAGACGATGGTGTGCTCTGTTACGTGTACAATTAAATTTTACTTCGATTAAAGTTTTTCATTAAGGTCATGAGTTCTACAGTATTTTCATATGCGAAAAAAGCCAGATTTACAATGTTAATTTTTTTTGCAATGTTGACTTCTCTGTTAAAAATTGTAATTGTAGATGCAACAGCATGAAACTGTAACTATAACCTTCTCAGAGTGCTAGTAAACACTACCCCTAGTTCGGTCCTGTGGCGCAACGGATAACGCGTCTGACTACGGATCAGAAGATTCCAGGTTCGAATCCTGGCAGGATCGTGAACAATTTTTTCCTAAAATTTTCCAATTCGTTGAATAATGTTATTGTTTCTACATCATTCTAACCAAAACAATTGACAATAATTGTTAATCCGCCTGATATGTGTTACAAAAATAGTGGCCTATACTCATTTCCTGCTAACCCCAGGACTTTGATTTTTTCAATTTGTTAATTTCGGTAAGAACTTCTCTCTAAAATTAAATTCTAATTTAACCAATGAACTGCAAAACTTACATTTAAATATCCCTCACGGGATGCGGAATTAAAATCAAGCAGTGACGTCGAACGCTAGGCAAATGCTCCTATTATAAATTTTGCGAAAAAAGTAAAGTAAAATGAGAAAAGATTACATTGTTATTCAATAAAAAATTAACAATCCATTGTTGAACAGGTTATTGTTATTAGAAACTTAAAAATTGTAAAAAACAAAAACAATAAAATACATCAACAAGAAAAACTAAAGAACAAAGAACAATTTGATGAAATTCAGTTGATTTCAATGTGGTATTTTTCAAAGCAAGGTAAGAAATAATCAACTTACAAAGTTTGTAAAAAGTAATACATTGTATTGTAATAGTAATACTTTATCGTCGAATAAAAAGTAATATTATTTTATATGACTAAAATAATGTCTAGATTGTTTGGACAAAGTAGTTGTAATTTTCCTTGAAAAATCGTCATGATTCCGAATAACAGTAAATTAAAAAGTCTGAAATGATTCATCTTGATCTGTTCGGTAACCGTAGTGTTGAAAAACATACCGTTAGTACAACATGTATGTTTGCACTAATTGAGTCAACGTATCAGTTGATCAAGTTACTCTGATAGAGCATCAACGTCTATTTGCAAGATATCGATGAATATAAAATTCTAGCTATATATGTATGTACAATCATTAGTCTCCGGATCTTTATGTAAAATTAAGTAGAGAATCATTCACTGATAATTTTAATATAATGAAAATAATATATTCATAACCTTAAGGTATTTTTACCTTTCCACTGTTTTAAATTGCAGCTACTCATTTTTGTCATAAATGCTTAAAATCATTATCGGCTTATACAAAATGTTCAAAAAATCCGAAATCGCAAAGTTTTATACAATTTAGTACGATATTAATATATTTTGAATCTGCAATGGCTATTCTGACTGGAAACAAGATTTCATGTAATTCGACTTTCTTAAAATTTGTCTAGAAAAATAGAAAATTGCATGAACATCCGCAGTCTACCAATCGTGCTTAGAAACGTATGAAATGATCGGCACTTATCGAAGCGACTAGTGCTCAAAACGGGTAAGAAGCGTAGAGCAGTTGTGATAAATGTAATGGTACAAAACTAATCGTTGCAATTGCAACTACCGATTTCATTGCGTTCGAGTATCCGACTCTATCCGTATCTAGCTACAATCAGAGAATCAGACGGGTATCTACTATCTATCGTACGTGACATTTCCAGAACTGTAGTTTATTGTGAAGCAAAGACAGCTGACTAACGCTATCGTTTACTCAGATTTCTCGTGAGAAACATATTCACAGCACCGGTATGCATACCTTTAGGGTTTGTTCACACCGTTCGAAGACAAGACCGAACAGGTAGAGGCAAACAGGTCCGACAACCAGGATATTTCGTCCGACGAAAATAATACATATGTAAGACCATACTCTCGCGAGTGTGTCCACTCCGAAAGATCCGCAGAACCAATAGAAAAATCTTCTCCATCCTGATCTTTGGGTCGTTTTAATTCCAATCTATTGCTTTCGTATTACATGTATAGTAAATAATTTTATATACGAGACAGAACCAGTTTTCTATAATATCAATGTTTTGAAAAGATGGGCAATTTGAAATCGATATTCTATCAGATTTCAAATATTTTGTAATAATCGTGCGGTGCAACTACCTGTATTCTCATGCTGAAATATGAAGCTTTCTTCAGTTATACATTGTATGTATTAACGACACAGGACTTGGTTTAATTTCAGACTTTCACTACAAAGAATTCTGCTATTATTGTTATAGAACTCCGCAGAAGTAAACAGAAGCAGAAGACCTGGAAAGTCAATTATAAATCACATTTAAAAAAAAAAACAACATCACGGATTTCGAATTCGACCGTGTCAACTTAAATACCGACGCGACTGTATATTTCCCAAATGCCCAGCCGATAAAAGTCCCAGGACTATCCCCACTGACGCGGGGTATATGTACCCCGTGAGGAGTCAAGAAGCTCGAGAGACCGCGGTCGCGAAGGAGTGTAAGGTCACGGGAATCAAAGAATGGTAAGAATAGTATCTCCTAGGTGATATTTGTCCATGGCTAGATCCGTGTTTTGGACATATATATATCAAGGAAACACTGTAGTGGGAAAAGGTTTGATTAATGGTGGGGACCTTGCGGTCTCGGAGGGGAACAAGTTCGAACTCCCTGCTGTAAGCTGCAAGTAACCAACCTATCTTGATCATTATGCAATTAAAATTTTCAGTGGCAATTATCCTTACTGATGAGACAAAGAGGGGATTTGTCTAGTCTAATGACTGGAAGTAGTATTACTTCTACAATTTTTGAAAAGTTTCGAGAATTTTAAATCATCGTTAGCGCAGTGAAAGTTTCGTAACGATGTGAAATCATCGGCGATTGTCCGAAGAATCCCGGTTCAGTAAAACCCATTAGAAAACAGATTCAAAACTATGGTAGTACAATAACTGAACGGAAATTCATATTTCATGTATAACCGATGTACGTAAATTTGCAAAACACATTTTTTTAAATTTACAATACAGGCTCACATAAAAAAGTTATACATTAAAACAGAGTCGTATGGACAAAATACAGATTACGTAATAAATATAAATGTCTGTCACAATCACACCTGGATAAAAATCTTGGCATATTTCCAATAACTATATGTTTAATTATAGTTTTAATATTTTATCGCTTGTTCTCTTCCTTTCATCACCTCTTGCATTCTGTGCGGCCTTGAATAAACTACCTTGCTTGCGAATTCATGACTAATTTTGTTCCATAATCATAATATTGGTTCTTTCAATTCTGTGATTTGTTAGAAATCGAATACGGTCTCCGCGGTATTTTCTTCCCGTCATACTCGTCCCCTTTCTTCAGGAACGCATTCACATATATTTTACGCTTTCCGGAAATGGTTTGCAATATCTCGGCTCTTGCAATTCTCGTATACGCATGTGCTGCTTAGCGGTGTGTGAGTCTACACCAACACTTGGCTCGAGCTAGGCCAACCCCTTTAATACACATACATACTTTTACTACACTTTCACTACACTATTACTATACTTTTACTATGCTTTTACTATATTATGCTTTTACTATACTTTTACTATATTTTCACTATACTATACTTTTACTATACTTTTACTCTACTATACTTTTACTATACTTTTAGGCTTAATTAAGAGACCGATACGGTGTAGCTGAAGAAGTGTACGAGAATGCAGGTAAAAATGTTCCCACCGACAAAAATTGGTCTTCCTGTGAAAAGCGTGACTGAAAGGTACGGATGGCTTTCGGATGCTTTCTCTAGCACCGGCTACTTGGCCCGTCGAAAGACCGAAGGTTTAAACGGGTCGGGAAAGGAATGCGAATACGCGTGGGAATCTCTATCTTTCTCTCTCTCTCTCTCTCTCTCTCTCTCTTTTTCTCTTTCTCGCGTGATTAAATAGTAATGCGTTTCACGCCTACCATGCAGGATGACTCGATAGAAAATCGCCGACGATCTGTGGGGGAATCATTGTGCTATTAATAGCGGCGATATTCGAGCACGCGATCCTGAATTTCGCCGAGGGCAGTACGCATATAAAAGGATACCTATTTAATGCCCGTAGTAACTAATTGGAGGCGAGCGTAGTCGGTGGGTCAAATAGATTGACCCAGTATGTACTCGGAAACCGGTTGCGAGATGCGTAAACTGAGAAGGGCCATCAAGGCGAGCGTCGGGATGCTCTTGTAGAAAAACTTGGCGAAATCGGCAAAATCTCGTCCGGTCCTGCCGAGGTGCCGAGTACCGAGCCGTTGCGGTTTCATTAGCGGTATAATTATTGAGTCTTTAGACGTCCGAGCGAAAACCACCGTAGAAAGGTAGAAACAGACCGAGCGATCATCCGTTACCCCTCGCCCCTCGCCCCTCGCCCCACGCCCCTCGGATAGCAATGCCCGAGCGTTATTTGATCCGGGTTTCCAAAAGGCGTCCAGCTAACTCTTCGATTTCTACGAAAAATTACCATTGCAATTAGGCCGGCAGATATTTATTCATTCCGGGGGGAAAAGATCACATTGCCACTGAAATTTGTTTCTATACATTATGTCGGGAACTGGAAATCTGTGAATATCTGAATTTACCAATCTGTTTAGTCCTATTCAACAAAAATGATATTTTTGCTAAAATGCAGCGGTACAAAATAATGGCACGCGCATATAGAAACTTAAAATGTGAACAAATCTGTGAATTTTGTTGAGCCTTCTTTACCTTTAATGACAGCAGTGGTTCTGTTGGTTAAAAATTTATATAATTTTTTAATACTTTCCTGATTCAATTTTTCCAACTTCTCTCGAATACATTGTTTAAAATCTATACTACCCTGACAACAGTGTTGGGTAAAAGTTATTGAGAACAACGTATAAGTTTAGTTATTTTTCATTCGCGGAAAATGATAATTAGGTTATTCGCCATTCACGATTAGGAAATAAATTGAATTCACTCGTTATTTAAAGTTTTAAATAAAAGGGTAATATGTATATTTTTAATGATATAGATAAATATACTACACAAAAATTATTAGTCATTTTAATTAGTCATTTTGTATACCTGATTCGATAATATTGAAATTTTCTTATATTTTTAAGAAATAAGGATCTTCAACGATTCTTAATGGTACCATGACCATGAGAAATTTTTTAGATAATAAATTTATCTTGTTCCACATCCTGATTTTTATCAAATAAACCATGAGATTGTAGAATTCGCATAAAGAACCGCAGTCTATTAATGATATTTGAACGTTCATTTCATATATCCTACTTGTTTATTAGGCGAAACATTTTTCTTATTAAATAAATGCAGTTTAATTATAAATTAGCGTAATTTACATGCTTATTCAATTTAGTTATCTAGGGTTGAGATGCTTTCGTCTTGTTCCTGTCGCAACAGTAACTAACAATTTTTCAGAATATAATAGATGCATATAGTTACTGTATGGTAAATAAATACAGTTCGAGTTCTTCTCGAATCGAGTTCTTCAGATCTTCGCTTCATCGGATCTATCGACTTTTTAAACTTATCAACGGGGGAATGTTACTCCAAGCCATTTTTATTATAAAGTAAAAGATAGTTTAGATATTTTTCGTTTATAATCTTTTACGCTTTTTCTTTGACACTTTAAGCCACTTTCAATAGGGTTTAGGTCGGACAAATGCGATGGCCAGTTTGGTTAATATTTTCTTCCTGAAAAAAATTTTCCAGAACTTGGGTTAGATCATGGTTGTGATCTTTTAATGATCCTTGTTTTGGATCATTATCATTTTCGAAGATAGACTACGGATTTTATGCACTTATACCGCAATTGTGTACATGAAGTTTAAAGGTGTAAGAAAATTAAAAATATTTCAAGATGTCTATATATTATTTTTCGTCTATTATAATGATCCAGAGGAGGAATAATATTCTATTTGGTTTCTATTTCTTGCAATCGATCCAAACAATTTTTATTTTACATAAAGATCCACAATCTAGTTTTTTTTTTTTAACTACGACAGATTGAATGGAAAATTAGTACATATTTCTATTACACGCGAAATATTGAAATTACTGTTGATAGTCTTAGACTTTTGCCCACTACTGTACCATAGCTGGTGATGGTTCGCAGTAAACTTCCGCGTTGCTGATGGCTCCGTTCGAATTTGACTCTGGATTGCTCGATTTCTCTGGAAGAAATCTTCGTTGAACCGACGACGTATTTTTCACTGGAAAAGGTTCCTCTTACTCTTACCTGCGGTCTGCGGGTAGGCGTCGACGTGGCACGATACTCGATACATCAGCTGCTACGGGGGCCTACCTGTGACTTCCCCATAGAGAGAATGGGTGAACGTTGCGGAAGAGTGGGGCCAAAACGAAGGGACCGGTTTTTCTGGTTTTCAATCTCTCCGACCCTCGTAGCCTATTCTCACTACGTTCTCCGTGAACATGCAATAGCCTCCGTATATTTTTAACAGATATATTTCACCTTTTGCTCCGCGTTCGGAGCCTGACTTCACCTTGTCCGCCTTTATTTTTCGATCGACTCGTAGAAATTTCCTTCCAGACATCCAGTAACCCTACCAAAACCGAACAACAGGCTCTTCGAACCAACCAGTTTTCAAATATTACAAATATTACAAATATTACAAATATCCCGATTAGCTCGACTAAATTATTTACAACAAAAATCACTTATCGTTTGTGTTCTGTTAAAAAAATTAATTATGAAATTACTGTAATAACGGTTTATCACGTATGTCTTTTCTGTGCCGGGATCAGGGTTATAAAATACAATGGATCAACTGGAACTTCTGTTCCATTTTTTTGCTCTAAATAAAAAACTTCCGCTTTCTCGAAGATAGAAAAGTTCTGCTGAAATGGGAATATTAAAGTCTCTATTTTTAGAAATTCTTTATTGTAAAATTGTTCTCGGATACATAATATCCGAATTTGTAATTGTGAACAGTTCAGCTCGACGGAATTATAAAAGTTACAATCTACTTTCTCTACTATATTTATTCTGTTTTCAATTCTTTAAATAATAAAACTAATTAAAATGATATTTCGGACTTTTATATTTTATCATTATAAATGGACTGCTAATTTGATGCATTTTTCATCAAAATAATTGTAAAGACATTAGAAGAATTGAATGATGTTTTATTATCCGAAAGTTACTAAAATGATTAAAAAAAGAAATGTATTCATTGTATATATATATATATATATAAACATTAATAAAATAACCAAAGTTCAACAGTGATGGACAAAAGTATTCACACACTTTTTAAAAAAAAGTAACTCTATAACAACAAGGTTGAATAACGAAGTTGCATAATATTTATACCACTTAAATTTTTATTCTTATAAAATTTGTGCTATTAAGTAACATTTTATTACTACAGAAAATTTTATTTATCAAACTTTTTAGTAATAACTCACTTTAGTAATTACTCTTTTTTTACTCATTTCAAATTTCTAAAATATTTTAAGTTAATCGTACTGTTACTTATTGGTTCCTTTAATTGCATATAGTATATAGCTTACCCAATCGATGCTTCTATGATTGGTTCGCGAATAAAGTTACCTTGTTTACCAGGTTAAGGACCCATCCCAGGGTTAATTGTTTACAGAAATATTCAACGTGCAGTATCGTTAACGATTATACAGAGTTACATAACCATACTTACGTAACCTTGCACATTGTGTAATTATTTGTAAGAGCAATATAGTGTTTTAACTGTTGATAATGTGGGCACAACGATTCACTAAAGATAACAAAGGTTCGTACACACTGAAACAAAATTATCTAGCCCCGGTAAACAGATTCGGCATTGATATAGATAACTGTTCTTAATCGAATAGGCACTGGCCCTATTTGATTAAATTCGATTATACATCGAGTAATAATAAACCCATATTGTTCATTTGTACGAAGTAGTAGACTATATTTGTCGATAAACATTTCACTAACATTGTCATTGTAGAACACATTGAAGTAAACGAGGAAATCTTATAAACAGTTTTCCTAATTAGTTTTACTTTTCGGTTACAAGATTTGTTTTGATTAAAATTCCTATAAATTGATTTCATGTGATATATTTATAGAACTTTTTCGTTACGTTTCGATAAGTTATATTATCTTAGATTTTAATAAACATTGACGAGGTCACACATAACGAATAACATTTCTATCTCTAGCGAATAATTCAGTAGAAATTGTTAACTAGCGATGAGAGTCGACCAATAGCAAATTAACTGTAAGTAAAAAACGATGTTACACACAATGAGGAAATTGTTCAAATTGTATATCAACAAAAAATCTATTAACACATTTGCATAGGGTGATTCATTTCTGTCCGTAGTTGGACTCGTTTCATTTGAAATAAGATATCAAATTAAATAATCATTTAAAATAATGGATTATTTTAAATATTTGTATTTTACAAATAACAAAAAATTGATTTTCACTCGACGTTTAAATGAAATAATATTTCATTTGAATAATTTTTTATTTCATTTACATTGTTTAAATAAAATAACAAATAATTTCACCTCAAGAAGAGATTATTGAAGTGGCTAAATTAATTATTAAATTTCGATATGTTAATTTTTATAGTTTAATGATTAAAGTTTCGAAACTGACTAAAGTTTATTAAAATTGTTCTTTAGTACACGAATTAAATGGAATTTTGGAGAGTACGAATTATTTGATCAAATGAAAGATGAAATGAAAAATTATATGAATTTCATATAAAGCTCAAATAATCTTTAATGATAAATCGTAATGATAAATCTTTTTAATGATTAGTCTTTCTCCCTATATGTATGTGCGCATAGTTTTTTATTGGGAATTCAATTCTCTCTTCGACCTCCAAATTAAAATTTACCCCTTATAAAGAAACTAACGGTGAAATAGACAAAAAGAAAGACAAAATGAAAAAAAAAGTAATTACCACATTGTACGTAACGCTTGAAATCATACAAAGCTTGGTATGAAACATTCTTTCAAATATCAAATAGTTCCTATATGTAAATGATGTGACACACTTGTCCGAATCACTTTGTATGCAATAACGTTACATGTACTCTAAAGGAATCGACAGATCTTTATGCGCCAATTCAGTCCGTGAAACCTCTCCTTAATTTTCCGAAAAACAAGTAAATACTACCACGTTATCTCGTTTTCATAAGTTATCATACGAAAAAAAAAAAAAAAATAGCTAGCTGCGTAACAGAGTGACGGGGACCTCCGCGAGAACGCACCCGCGTGCGCCGCAGCTATGTATGTAACAGTGGCTCGATCTAGCTGAGAAATGCTAAAAAAATGTCATGCAATTTAATTGCACGATCCACGGAAAACGGGGACAATTTAATGTAAATGATTCGACTTGTCATTAATATCGCTTTGAATTTCCAGGTGGAAATCCTTGCAGACGAGTTTCAAAGCGTTCCGAAGTTTCGCAAGAACTGCAACTTTGACCGAAGACGTGATGTGGCAGTGATAGTGCCAAGTGAACTGTTGCGTCTAGTAGCTAAAACAGCAATCACGCTCGCTAAAGCTTTCCAATACTTGTTCAAGTTTGTGGCAACTGTCGATCGAACATGTCTATTTCGGTGTGTGCACAGCCATTCCATTCATTGAAATATTCGCTATTTTCGGGAATTCAAAAATGATCTATGGAGATCTTTGCAGGATCACGAGGTGAGATATACGCCAAGCAGATGGAGCAAGAGATTCGGACCTGAGGAGATATTGATGCACTACTACAAATTCGCTACAGCAGGTAAACAGCAAGTGTGAGAGATTATGGTAATTGCAGAAAAAAAAAATGATTAAAATTGTGTTTTTATTCGACATTTTTTATGTGTGGGTGGAACTTTTTACCACCTCCAGATTAAACATAATGTATCCTAACAAAGAATCTTTTATTACTTCTATGTTATTTTTGCAGCATTATATACAGCGATTTTGTAATATACATAACATTATAGAAAGTTGATCAAATTGAAATGCAATTGAATAAAATTCAAAATTTGACTATGTTTATTTCAAGATGAATGTAATACTGTATATCACCTAATTATAAAAATTATTCTAATCACTTTAATCGGCATATCTATGATCTGCTTTTCGAAATAACACATTTGAAACTTGCCCATAGTCCTACTAGTTGCCCACCCCACTGATTTTACTTCAGATTCGCAACATAGGAGTGAAACGGAGAGCTGTTATGACTAATACATGTGTTCCTGGTGTTTCTTTTCGAAAAACATACCATAAAAAATTTTTTTTTAAAATGACCATGGTATCTGCAATAAGTATACATCTTAATAGCTGTAAAATAATATAATTTCCATTTTCGACATAGATAAACTAACGTCGGCGATATAAATTTGCTTCCAATATTAAATGAATTCCTAAAGGTAAGAATTTGTTACAGTTACGAAGAAGGTGCGTAGTACCGTAAATTGCGAACTGGATGTTCCATACGGGAACTCAGCTTGCACTAAATACGACGTATATGGAACCGATTTACCCAAAGGTAAGTAAACGCACTTCCTTTCAGCTGAATTGTTTTATTTTCATTCTAATAAGTCTTGTTCGCTTCAGATGCTCCAATATTCGTGTACATTCACGGTGGATACTGGCAAGAAGGTAGCAGAGACGTGGCAACATTCGCAGTACCCGTTTTCGTTGCTCAAGGAATCAAAGTTATAACTGTTGGCTACGATTTATGTCCTCATGGTATTTCCATATTCCTCCCTTCCTCATTGTTTTACAGTTAATAACATAACGAATAGATACAATTGTTTATTTTAGTCAGGCTCGGAGACATAATATCAGAAATAAAAATGGCGGTTGAGAAGATATTGAAATTATCTTCAAATAACGGAGCCAGGTGCGTCACAACCGAATATTTAAATAAAAAATAATTCTCGAAACCATAAATAATAAATAACAATGTATATAGATCTCTAATTTTCAAACGCGAATCGAAATGTTTCTAAACAAATGATATGTCTAGTTGCGTTTGGGTCGCCGGCCACAGTGCAGGTGCACATTTGGCAGCGAGTCTTTTGTTCGATGAGTCATGGTTGGATAAGATGATGAAACAAGGATACATGAATCTGTTAAAGGGTCTTGTCTTAATAGCAGGAATTTATGATCTCAATCCTTTGCTCGATACGACTATCAACGACAACTTAAACCTTACAAAGTAAGTTTCTTGTCGATCTTGTGAATTCCGTATAAATGCTACGTCCACATGCCTTATCTCAAAAATGAGAAACGATTTTCAAATGTTATCATCAAAATCAACCCGAGAAATATACAAATGCTTTTATAAGAATAGATGCACATATGTCTATCCATACCGTTTTATAGTATTTCAATTTCATTTTGACTTTTTTAAAGCTTCATTCTTGAAATACCGAATTTTTATTAACAAAAGATCAAGGTTTAATATAATCTAGGGTATCCAATGAATCATGATGTATATGTGTATATCTAGAGATAATTATAATTGCATGTAATACTTATTCGAGTACACGTTTTTAATTACAAACACACACATTTACACACCACTATTTCTAATGATTCTGCCCCTTTTCGTTAACAGTTCTGAATGTCTTCTTTTGTGAACATGTTAACGCTTATATTTCATCTTCCTTAATTTTTGTATATTCAAACCTAGAACAGGATCAAGTCCGAGTCGTAGATTGCATATCCTATTGACGTGAAAATCTCTTTTTGACCAAAGCTTTTGATCTTCATGATAATATAGTTAGGCACGTATGTATAATCGAATAATCTCCAAACAGAATATCTCATGAGACAATAATTCACAGTGAAATCAACAGTCTAAATTAATGTGATTTTACTTTTAATACCACAATACACGTCACGTAGATATCGCAATGCTTATTCACTGTTGCTATCCAACCTGCAACAGTTGCGTGTTCACGACTAAATTGTAAGTGTACATTCGTATACAGATTTTCATGAAGTAATTCAACTGAAATCATATAAAAATTAGCTTACTTTACAAAAGGGCCTATTAGATTCTGCATAATACAAAATTCCCATTGCTTTGTATGAAATATTTTTTACTGTGCCAAGTCTTACTTAGACAATATATAAATAAATACATTTTACGAATGCACAGTGATTTCCACAGTCTAATCAATACTTTTTAGACAAACCATGTTATATTCAAATTATTATTAAAATGTATTATTCCAGAAATGAAATTGCAGCATATAGTTTCGCTAATCTGGACATTTCAAAGAGCAAATCCATTAATGGGTTGAAAGTTATTGTGACTGACGGAGAATGCGATACTCCAGAGTTTATAGACGAATCACGCAAATGTGCTCAGGTAATTCGTTAACAATATCTTCTGCACCTATAATTTCATAAGAAAACATTTTTCATGTTTCTTTTTATTCTAGAAACTCGTCACGATGGTGGATGACGTCCAGTATCTGTTGCTTCGCGAACACGTCGATCACTTCGACATCGTAGAAAAACTCACAGACCCAGAATTCCTTCTAACAAAAACTATATTGACTAATATGTCTTGCACATAAGTTGTTTATTGATATATAAATTAAGATATATTATCCATTGTACGGAAATCATGCACCGGTATTCGTAAAAAATTTATTAAGTGTAACATATCCTTGTACTTGTACAGTTTCTTCTGTTGATAAATTACAAAATTTCCGTAGAAAATTATTAAGTTTACCTAATGTAGTCGAGTGGTAATCTGTCGTTAGCGAATGTTAATCGTGTAACAATGATCTAAACGAATCGTGTTGAGTTTCCATTTCAAATGCTTCAGTTCCGATACAGATGTATCCTTCCTTGGTAGTTGCTAGGTAGTTTGGTCGTGTTGAACTCCAGAAGCGTCTTTAGATTGAATTTGTACATTCCTTTCACTGTTCTGCCTTACTTGAAATTTTAAAAGAGCGTTTTGCGTTTTATCGACGGGTTGTCCTATCAATGATAGTACCGTGGGTTGTTTAGCCATAGTCAGTACATTTTGCTTTGGCGCGATCACTTGTCCATTTTGTAATTTCACTGCACCATTTGGACCTGCTACCCGAGGGTTCAATACTCTGTAATATTTCGAAACATCTTTCACTTTGAATATACTTGTACCTGCTGGCACCAATATCGCCTTTAATTTATCTTGCATATGTGGTAACATTTTGGATTCGGTTCCAGTATTCCCACTATTGACGACACTGATGTTTTCATCCGATGTATCCAACGTGAGATCCACAAAACTGTTGCTAAGCGGCGTTGCTGACTTGTCTTTTTGAAATTTCTTCTCCATCCTCGATTCCTTCGCTTTCTCAGATCCGTCTTTCCACGTGGTGGGATGTCTCGCAAACGAACGCACTCGTAACAATGGTTTTTCCAGCTCTAACGGTTTACTATCCATCGATTCTTCGGTCATATTAGCTTCAACCGCTACAACACACACACAGATAACAAAATCTAATTGTTTCCTTTATTTTCTTTGTCAAATTATTTTGTTCTCATTGATATTAGGATGTGGTGACACTAACCTTTTGTTCTATCAACTGGAACATCTACCTTCACAGAGGACACTTCATCAACCGAGTCGTTGGGCAACGACATTCCATTATTTCCTGTTGTTCCTGAATTAGACTCATTCGTACAGTTAACTATATTTGCATCGTCGCTCGGATCGGTTACTTTCACTTTGCTATCACTGATAGTGTCTTTCAATTTATTCGCGTTCGTTCGACAATCGCCATCTACCTTTACTATATCAGAATTTTTAATAACGACTTTGGAATTCATGTCTGTTTCTATCGTTGATACTTTGTTGTCATCTTTATCTTTTTCCTCTTCATCTTTTTTGTTTTCCTTTCCTTTCTTCTCTTGCTCTTCTATCTCCTCTATCTCCTCCTCCTCTTCCTTCTCCTTCTCCTCCTCCTCCTCCTCCTCCTCCTCCTCCTCCTCTACATCACTCTCGGAACTACTATTATTTTTATCTGTACTGAAACTTCCTTCTGCTATGCTAATATCGTCACCTTCATCATTGTTTTTATCTCCTTCCTCATTCTCTATGCTCTCCTCTTCGTCCTCTTCACTCGACGATGTGTTAGCATCCATTAAACCGTCTTTAACATTTTCTTGTTTCTTCACGTACTCATCGAATACACTTGCCAAACGCTGTTCGCCTTCCCTTTTATTCTGCACCAGTTTCTCAGCCAACTCAGCATCCTTTGAAGCTGGATCATCTTCTTTGTTTTCAAGATACAAGGAAAATGTATCCCAGTAATCATTCCGACGAGAACGTTGTAGATATTCTCCCAATTCAATGAACGCCTTCTTAGCTGTAAGAGAAATATAATTGCAACTCAACAAATATCCAAAAGTATAGTCTAACAAATAATTCATCAATTTACCGATACGTTGCTGTTGTTTAGTTTCTAGTCCTAGATTATTTAAGGTATTACACCTCTCGACACAATCCAAAATGTCTTTATAATCTGGGAAGATCACTGCATCTGTGAACGTACCAATTTTTTTAAGCTTATGCAGCTTAGATAATTTAGAGTTTATAAAGTTTGTAATAGCATGGTCTACAGTTACAATTCCAGTTGTACTCAAATGTTTCGGCCTCAGGTAATGTCGTCCAGCATCAATATTCTCACCAGTGTATTGACAGTACTTATTATAAAGTTCAACCATTCGATGCTTATATCTTTCCAAACTGATATAACTGCTATTATCATCGTCGTCAAAGTTTATCTCTGATTCTTCTAGCTTCTTTATATGCTTTTCACATTTCTGCATAGCCTTCAATATTACTTTAATTTTTTTCTCTGTAGCTTTATCCATCGATTTATTTTCTTCGTTGGTAACATTACTTTCGCTTATACTCGTGTCACCGATGTTATTTGTGTGCTCATCGACAGAACTAGATAACTCAGGACTGTTACTATGTACTTTCTGGGAACTAAAAGTAGACTTTTTATTACTCGATAGTAAAGTTGATTTTCCATTACACCTGCTCTTCATTTCGTTATTCACATCAGCTATGTGTGTATATAACTGAGTTTTACTATTCATAATGTGATTTCTTTTCTCATTTATAAAATCAATGAAAGCTTCTGAATTAGCATACTCTAGGTCTAGTTGCTCGTATCGTCTCTTTAATTTGTTGGTAATAACTTTCATATCGTTAGAGCGATCTTTTTGTAAACATAGACTGATAAACATTGGAAATATATCCTGTTCTACAGGTGAAAATGGTTTAGTCTCTTTTATCACTAATTTTGGTTTTAATAGAACTGTTTCTTTGCTTTGACACTCACTTGCCATTCCACTAGACGAAGAACCCACTTCTACATTGAGTTCGCTAACATTCTTTTCTTCCCGCAACACTTTTGCTTGACTTTTAAAAATATTTTCATCTATTTCAGATGCTTTCCTTTTCTGTCCACAGACTGGTATTTCTCCGCTTTCGTGTGAAATAATTTCTGTTTTTATGGAAGCAATACAATTATTTTTAAACGGTTTAATAACAGGTTGCCTTCCATTCGATGCAACCTATAATAATAATAATAATAATAATTAAAATACACTTTCTTCGAAGAACAAAAAATCTGATTTTATAATACTTGAATTAATAAGTTACAAATTTAACAACATACAAAAACATTATAAGTCGCACAAACCTGTCCCGTAACTTCATCATCCGACGATATACAGATGACCTCACTATTCTCCATATTTGTTATTCTAATACGACAGACAAGTTAAATTACATTATAAATTACTCCGTTACAATGTTCTTTAATATTTATTCTGCCATTAAACCCCGGCTAGTCGCATCACAGTCGTTTTATCAATATTTGATTTCATATTCACACTAATGATTGTTTAAAAATAATTCTTATTTTCATTGTTACACATAACTGTATTTGTAGGTTACAGATTCGCCACTTAACTAGACTGCAGTGTTAGCCAAATATACACAACAACTCGTTTTTATGCGGGTTACATTGGTGGGAATTTTGACTTTTAAAAGAGTAGAAAATAGAATGTAAGCAACTTTAGATACTCAAAGAAAAAACTATATATCTTATGTATTTGAAGGACCTACTCATAAGATACTCAATTGACAAATAATATTAATAACCATAGAAACTTTACCTATTATCTGCTACATATAGTCTATAGGAAATATTATTACTGTTTTATTATGATACACCGTTGAATCAATCCATACGAAGAGAAGTAATCTACAATAGATGAAGTCATAAGATAAAGTTACTGTACATCGTCATGGTTAAGCGAATCGTAACGTAATCTGTATTTAACGCAAAGTTTATCAAGCTTATAAGCTTAATTATATCTTACGTATATCTTATCTAATATTTATTTCGGTTATATAAAAATTTGTATAGATGTAGATTTTCATGAATAGGAATTTTGTTGCAACCTCGTTTCGTTGGTACCACGGTGTGTCTAAGACAAAGAGTAGGGATACAACAAGAGGCGTCACTTGAAAAGAAAAACACTTTTTAGAGAGAGAGAGACAAAACCCGTACAATCAATTTAAGAATCGGTAAATTTCGACAATGCTCGTTGAACAACGCTATAATGATTTTATAATATATATCATAATATATTTAAATTTATTCATGTAATATATATGTATATATATATGTATATAAATTATTATTGCTTATGTTATTGTAGTTTATTCATTTCATCTTTAGAAATTGAGCTTAAAGCACTGACGAGACATAAGGATAGACCTATCATCAGAGAGGATAGGAGAGTGCTCACACTCAGGTTTTCGGCGTTCCCAATATAGTGCTGACATAGTAGGACTTATATGGAATAAATAAATATGGCGGTCTTGTGTAGAGCGTGTATGTGTACGTGGGGGTAAAAATGAATGAGCGGTGATTACATTTTTTCGGGATTATAGCAGTTGTTGCTCGCATTATAATATAAATATAAAATATACAGGTTTAGGGAAATACGTATTGGTTCTCGATCGGTATTTTCGAAATATTAAAAGGATTGTAAGTTAATCGATATGTGATTTCCCATGTGCTTTCTATAGTCGTTATTTATACATAGAGGGATGCGAGCGAATTGAGAGTGTAGCAATGTGTGTGCTCGTGTAACTAGCTACGAATGAATGATTAATTACAGTCTCTTAGGTCAACAAGGTGATTGAATGTACCATTGTAGGAATTTTCTAGTAAATAAATATGACGGTTGTGTGCAGAGTGTATCTGTATGTGGAGATAGAAGTGAATCAGCGGAGACTACATTTTTTCACATTATAACCGCCACTATTCTGTTGTATTCTGTTTAAACCTAACCGAATAAAGTATGGCTATTTTTGTGTATTATTACTAGTTTTCAACCTTGACCCTTGTCAGGAATGGCTTCCGCGAAGATTTTCTATCCTAACCGCGTCGGCTCGGGTTGACGTTCACATTTCGAAATCTTTTTTTTCCTTTCTCTTTAACCCTAACCTCCGACCTTAGTCCTAAACCATAACCCCAACCCTAATCCTTATGGGAATATCGGCCAGAATCATTTGTTCTCTTCTTTAGAGGTTGGATATTAACAGAAAAGAAATAAGAGTGCTCACGCCCGGGATTCTAGTGTCCCCGGTATAGTGCTGTTCTCTAGTCTCTTTTCCGCGTAGTGACAAAACGCCCAAACTTGTGGCCGATTAATGTGCAGGATTCTGCCGCTGGGTGGCCCCACGTACATGGTCCGGGAAAATCTCCGAACAGCGCCAGTACCTCGTAGCGGCAAAACGCCCAAGCTTGTAGCCGATTAGTGTTCAGGATTCCTGCGCAGGGTGGCGCTACGTACAACGTCCGGGAAAATCTTCGAACAGCGCCAGTACGTAGTAGCGGCAAAACGCCCAAGCTTGTAGCCGATTAGTGTTCAGGATTCCTGCGCAGGGTGGCGCTGCGTACAACGTCCGGGAAAATCTTCGAACAGCGCCAGTACGTAGTAGCGGCAAAACGCCCAAGCTTGTAGTCGATTAGTGTTCAGGAGTCTACTGCTAGGTGGCGCCACGTACAACGTCGGGGAAAATATCCGAACAGCGCCAGTACCTCGTAGCGGCAAAACGTCCAAGCTTGTAGCCGATTAGTGTTCAGGATTCCTGCGCAGGGTGGCGCCACGTACAACGTCCGGGAAAATCTTCGAACAGCGCCAGTACCTCGTAGCGGCAAAACGCCCAAGCTTGTAGACGATTAGCGTTCAGGAGTCTGCCGCCGCGGGGCGCCATAGTCTGGTGGCGCTATTTTCAGGAGCAGATGATTCCTGCTGTTTGCTGCACTACCCCTAATGTGAATGTCGGCACGAATCATTTGTTCTGCTTTCTGGGTGGGTTTGATA
>CM052146.1:206154-235007 GCA_028454255.1 Halictus ligatus | reverse complement strand
GAGCTGTGATTGAAATTTTGTCGAAGCAGAAATATAATCGTATGTTCGTTACAAACATTCAACTACATTGATATAATTTAATTACTTTCCTATGCATAAAGTGACGGTTATAGAAATCACTTATATATAATACATACTTTTAGTAATTACCGTTGCAGTCCTTGGTACAGCATGCAGCAGTGCAATTTCACCGAATATGTCACCAGCAGTTAAGATGCCCATATCGATTTCTTTTGACTCATCTAATGTACAAAATCTCTAGCAAAATTAATCAATTATCGAGATGTAAAATTATATTATTTGTCTAAAAAATGTCCCAGTGAAAAGTCGAAGATTTAACAAAATTACTGTTAAGTACTTGCAGCAAAATACAAAAAAAAAAACAAACAAATGTATCATAGATACACAAAAAATTAAAAAATATTATTAGATTGAAAAAATGATGATTGTTCTATCGGACAATACAACTAAACTGGAGACAAAAATGTACAAATAAATAAATCAATCTTTTGAATTGTATTTTCTGTATTAATAATAATTTTAATTGGCTACAAGCAACATAAAAGAGTTTGAACTTCTATTGAAACTTATTATTTCTCATGATTAGGCTGCGGATCTTTATGCAAAATAAAAATGTTGTCCATATGTTTGCAAGACACAGAAATTAGAAATATCTTCCTTTCTTCAATAATTTTAGTAGATCGAAAGTAATTTGTGGATATTCTTTAATTCTTTTAGTCAGTCTACTGTTTCAAGCTGCAACTACTCATTTTTGTAATATGTGCATAAAACTCGTAGTCTATTATGTATTAAGTAGTCTAATTATTGTTAGAGATTTTTATAAGCGTTAAATACTAAGTATTCATAGTTTAAATGTAACATAAAAGGAGCTCACGAACCCGTCCAGCGGTCGAACACAACCCTAGATAAGCTGACTTCACCGGTTATTATGAAATAGAGATTCTCTGCTTCACGACCTTGTCGTACAATTACTCGCCCCGGTTTTAAGTATTGGTAACGACACAACTTTGCTATAGATTCCCTTAAATCTTCCGGGTATTTTCGAAATGCCCGAAATTTCTTGAACAATTCGTATATGTACGTTTGTTCCACCGAAGTCCTTTCTTCTGGTCTAGTCAAGAGCACAGAACGATCCTGAAATATAAAATAGTATTTCATTTATTTTAGCTATACGAAGGCATTCAGAAAATATTATGCAGTTCCAGTTATTTGAGCTTTACTTTCAGTTATTGTATTTATACACACAGTGCTGAAAATATTTATAAATTCAAACAGATTTTCTGTATTATTTTTCCAAAATAGTTTCAAGAAAACCACTGAGCATGCCTGCTTATCTTTCTGATAAGGTAGTACGAACTATTATAAGTAATCAGTTTTTTGTTGCCTCTTGTTGGTACTGTTTATCCGTTGGATGTTACAAACCGAGACTATTATGCCTGTGAATGTTTATTAGAATAGGTTGCTTTTCAGGGCTCATTGATACTGACTCCTTGCTCTCGCGCGGTTGATTTAATCAAATTATATTAGATGAAATGTTTAAAACTGTGTATCTGAAAATTTAATAAGAATTTCCAGTTTTTCATTATGCCATGTGGTACAGAACTGAATGATTTCGAGAAACAGCGAATTATTGATCTCAGAAGTTGTGGGAAGATACGACAAGCTACAAATTTACTGAATATTTTGCATGGTGTCGTTAAGAATTTCATAAAACTCGATGTTGAAAATTATGCTAAAAACAAGTGACCAGGAAGACCAACACGGCTTTTGCAATCTGTGGAACGCGCAGTTTTGGGGGAGATGTCAAACATTGAAGCTTTCTTATAAGAAATAGCGAGTCGTTTCAACTAAAAAATGTGATTTCAGTGTATTAAGAAAGTCGGCTGTACAGACTGAAAAATTAAAACACCCGAAATGTTTGCGATAGAGATCGTTAAAGAAACGATATATCGTTGCGAGATTGAAATTCACAGAAAAATTCATCCAAAAACTTAATATCCGTAAACATGTAATATGGCGCGATAAGGAAACGTTTCATGTAGATGGGCCTGGTGGCTTTCACTACTATAGGCATGATCTGAGAAAAGAAAAACGGATCATATCGATAAGGTCTTGGAGTAGTCTCAGTCAGTAATGATTTGCGCGACAGTTAAAGCTAAGAGTAAAATTGTTTTTGAGAAGGGTAAATTAAATACTGTAGAATATCTGGAGGCGTTACATGACGAATTATTGTCTTTCAGAACTGAAAACAGAAAGGCATTTTTACAACAAGACAACGATTCAATTCGTTCAGCCGCTACCATAAAAACGATCGAATCACTCATCGCGCGCATAATTTCCAAAAGTTTTATTTGAATTCTGCGTTTGTTTGAATAACTTAAAATTACTTTCTTCGTTGAATAAGTTTACAATTATATTTTAGATTGAGCAAATTGAAATTGTTAATCCCTCGACATACGAATTAAATGAAATTGGATATGACCGAAGATACTATTTTTTATTTAACGTATTATTTGTGTAGCCTTAACAAAGAATTTTCGTATAGATTCAAATCGAATATATTCCTAAGATGATGGCGAATATGTAGTCGGTAATGTTTGATGTTAATATTAAATAATATTTTACTTCAATATGTATGTCATACGAAAAGCATAGTGTATCCGAAACGTCTTTCCACTTCAACGGGTCGAATGCACAATATTTTCTGTTGGCGGGAAATGAAAATGCGTAAAATCTGTTTGACCAACCTCGCGGGACAAACCTTTCTTTTCCACTTTTTTCTGCTGAGCCATTCGAATGTTAACTGCCACATCGTCGCTAATTTCCTCGACCACTGCCTCTTCTATCAACCAATCGATATACTCTAACACGAGTCTAGTAGCAGCTCGGAAAAGATAATTTCCTCTCAATCTGGTCACCTATTTAATGTCATTAGTTAATTTATTATCTCATAATTAGACCTCAGATTTGCGTACGACTATACGACTTGGATTTTCTTGAGAAGTTCGAATAATTAGTTTACTACATAATGTGAAACAAATTTTGAAAAGATTGTAAGCGATCGGATTCGCAGAGGAAATACCCAAAGCTGTTTTTCATAACTTTTTTTACGTGGGCTCATACTGAAAATTTAAAAGAGTTCGTTTTGTAGATTTGTGTCAAGAATATACATTCTTAAAATTTTATTACTGGAGCTATTAGAAGTACCCGTAAGTAATCTGTTTCCTTGAGATCAGTATAATTCAATAATATTTGCCTTATATAAAATTTAGTATAGATTAATTAAATACAGATTAATTTCGCAGTAACTTGAATAGTATGTAGACACAAATAACGTGGTAATTTAATCGTATAGACGTATTTCTTTTCTTAATAATTTTATTGAGTTGAAAACAATACAACAGTGTTTTCGAATTCTTTATATGTTTTTCATTCGATGCATAAAATCCGCAGTCTAATAGTAGGCTTTACTAGTTGAAAACAAATAATACTCAATTTTACTGTATAGACAGGAGAACATTGAGATTAACCTTCAAATAACAAACGTATTATTATTTTGACTCACGGAAGTTATAATTGCTGACTTCCTGGATAGAACATCGATAAATGATTCTCGAAGAGACGTTCCTCTCCTATACATTGCCATGTTTCTCTGTTATTAAGTACTCACGAGCCTGAACTGCGTGTACATGCAATTAAATCGTACAAAACATCACTTTATAATTTCTTGACGAGTAGAATGTTAATTCGTTGGGGCTGACAGCTACAAATATTGTGAATTGATATTCACCGGTAACGAACACATTGTTTTATCGATAAACGCGTGGAAGATTGCGCATGCACTGAATAGACAATGAAATTGGCTTCGGGTAAACAGTATGTATAGTTACAGACTCTCGCTAATAAAACAGACATTTTTCCGGTGTATGGAATACCGAGAATTATTATGCAAGCATGCTCTCAAATATCTTATCACGTCGGATTTACATTAACGATTATTCTACCGTGCGAAGAGGATTCGATAAAACTTTGAACTGGAAACGCAGAAAATGGACTACGATACCTCAGAAAACAGATATAGTTGAACTATTTAAAACTTGTAAAAAAGTACTGGTGCAATAAGGGACCCAATTATATGTATACATACAAAATAACCTAAAGCAATTGCAGAGGAACGAGTAACAAAAGACGAAATGAGGAAGATAAACAATACTACTAAAATCATTTACTGCATTATTATTATCTTTTAATTATAATAACTTACATAAATTATTTAAATTATACAAAGTTATTTAAGTTAGGTATATTTGATTATATATTTACATATTTTAATTATACATACAATAATTATATTTTATTATTATACATATTCGATCATTATTATTTAATTCTGTTATGTATTTGTTTATCAAGTCATTATCAATAAACAATCTCATATTAAATTTTATCGTGTTTGGCGACTTTCTTCATTGCAATAATAACTTCTATAATTTTGTAACTTTCATAGAACAAAATTTGTTTAACAAATACAGTGATAATTGATTATCAGTAACTAACGTAGTATACAGATCAAATCGTGCAATGGAGTGTTTTGATTTTTTATTTTCAAAAAATCAGTTATTTCGCACCTTTTTCAAGTATAAGTATTGTAGATTACGCGTGGAAAAGGATTTGTTTGATTTCATAAAATTAACGCGAGTTATGGCCGTTTGAAGAATGCATCTTGAAATAATTCATACGTAGTTGAATCTTTACAACTATAAACGCGTTTTTCTCGAAACAATTGATTTTTTCACACGTCCTATTATCGTACCAACAAAAATGTTTAAACTCCGTCGTTTTCTCTGATTTATGTAGCGTGCTCAAGGCAAAAAAATATTGAAAAAATCGGTAATTTGAGTTCAAAATGTTTTTACTTTGTAAATAATCAAGATTTTTACGACATTGTGGTTCTGCCCATAGCGTCATTCATATTAATTAGTACATTTTCTCATTTTTCATTTTGGATCAGCAGAAGGAGTGGAATCACGGCAACAGTCGACACATGTTCTTCAAAACACATTGCTATAAAAAAAGTATATAACTTGTGCATTTTGACTATTTTTAGTAAGAAAAAATAGCATGTATGCTTCAAATATCGAAATAAATAAGTATGCAAAATCCTAATTCCAAATCTAGCCTTGTTCTCATAAAAAAAATGTCTAAAAGTTGTTGAAACAAAACACGACCTCGAAAATCGGAGCACCCTTAAAACTGATTTGTCAAGATATGTGTTAGTGGTTAATTTGTTATTTGAAAGATAAAAAAGAGTGAATGGTAATCGCGATATCTTTGACTCCGCCGTTCTAGACAGCATCCACCGATCGCAGCTTTACCGATTCCAGAAGAACGCTGATCGGGGATCAGATGCTAAAATTAAAACTCATCAATGCGTGAATAGCCCGGGCAAGATCGATCGATTGAGATTTAATTAAAACGCAGTCATTCGGTGTTTACCGTGGCCGGGTCGCGTGGAACGAACCTATGTACCTTTATGACGGGCCTGTTCAACCGTGACAGTATGTGGCCCGATATTTCCATCTATTACGAGCAAGGATAGAAATATTACACGGTTCGATGACGTGCGTGAAACTTCGGCCAGTTCCGCATTGCCGATTCATTTCAATGGAACAGATGAAACCATAGACGCGTTGCTCAGCGACGACCCGCTTTTTTTTTTTTTTAAATAATGCCCTGATCGGCCAAGCCATTGGAAGAAAAGCTTGATGTTTTTTTCCACCTCTGAATTGGCCTATCGGCTGACTAAAATAAATCATGACGTCTATCAAAAATTGCACCCACAAAATAAACAAAACCTGTGTTTTATGAGCACACAGTAATGAGAATAAATAAATACGTTTTACACCCCATAAGTGTTTTAATTTATACTTAATCATTAGATAATAATGGTATTCTTAGAAATGGACATTCCACAGATAGAAGAGATAAAGATTTGATCGAAAAATTTATTTTCAATGAGAAACATACTAACTTCTTCGTAATTTTGCTACGCACATTAGAGTGAACTCGTTTGACATACTTGTACGTATACAGGTGTTTGTGTACATTCGGTGTAACTCACAGCAGCGTGTTTACGAAAGTCGTGCAGTTATGTTGATTCAGGCACGCGACTGTAACAAACAGGAAAAATCATTCGAGATGCCTGAACCCGGTTAGCCTGCACTGTTTACATGAAAACTGGAGCGTGTTTGGCGACTTTCAGTTTTAATGTCGTCGCAAACAATGCAGAATATGCGCGAATTATCGTAACTTGGCCTATCTACGGAGATTCTTAACGCATTCGTTGCGAGAATATCTGGTTCGGCGCATGTCTGGTGCAAAGCATTTTTAGTTGAGTACTAGCAACATTTTCACATTGTACTTATTGCATTTTTAACCGTTTGTCGAGGAAAATTGTTTTTAGTGCATTTCTCGATGTAGCGAATGTAAGATTTACGTGATTTTAACCAGTTAACTGTGATTGACAAGTATATTCGTCAATCCGAAACTCTATTAGTAGTTAACGTTAATGAATCGTTAAATTCTTATCGAATAAAAAAGTAATTCTTTCTCATTTAGCTTTACAAGGGCTTTGGCTTTCACAATAGCTGCATTTGGCCTGCGTTTGACGTGTATATTCGTCATTGCTTGATTTTAATTCCGCGTCGTGAGGGATTTTTCAAATTAAACTCCGTAATTTATTTCCATGTTGCAACTGAAATTTGTTTCTATACACCAAATCCTCAAATGAGGATACTTTCAACGACATATCATAAGCAAAGTCAAATTGGATTTTACCAAACTGTTTAGTTCTATTTGGCAAAAATGGCATTTTTGAAATGACAGCGCACGTGTATACAAACTTATAATATTATCTTTGTGAATGATTTTGTGTACGTAATATTTTGATGCCTCTTCACTGCATTTAATAAGAGTAGTGGTTTTGTTGGATGATTTATATAATTTTTAAATATTTTTTTGAGTTAATTTTTCGCACTTTTCTTAAATAGGTTGTTCAAAATCATTCAATGGTTTCAAATTGTCTGCTACCTTTCATTACTACTCGGACGAGAATCCTCTAACCATTTTTTAAATAATGTTTGATTGGGAGATTTTGTTAGACAATCTACAATTTGAGTTGTTTTTTTTTTTTAAGAAAAGTATTACTTCGCTACCTTTGTAGTATGAACCACAGCGTCGTTTTCGTGTTGATAAATGAATTTGCTTTCAGCAGATCTTGTGGCATATGCGTTTATTTGTTTATCGATAATTTCTATATACTTTGAGCTATTCATTTCTTCAGCAATAAATGCCATGTCCATTTTCTCATAATAGTAATCAGCAAGCATCGCATATAAGTCTTTTCCTTTGTAACTTTTTTTAGTTTTTTAACAAGCATTTACAACTATTACGAAGTACATAAAAATATAAGTGACTATATGAATATGTAGAGGAGAGTCCCCTCTATTTCTTGACTCAAATTTGAACTTTCTCGCGTGTTTAGTTTTTGCGTAACACGTAATTTTGTATCAATGATTCTGAACCAGTTGATCATAAGAAGATGCGACGATTAGTATTGAATTATGTGCATTTTGAAAATTTCTCCATGTTAAAATGAGAAATTACATTTCTTTCAAATGCTTCCATGTGTAATTTAATTAATTCTTTTGTTTGGAAAGCATTTTCTCGCTGTTTCGTAAATCTTTAACATATTTTCTAAGTGAGACTTTTTTTAGCGGTCCCTGTCCGTCGCACAAAAAAATTTTTTAATACGACGTAAAAAATGATTTGTTACAGATATTTATGAAGTTTCTGAATATTTTTTTTGTGCGGTTTCTTTTAAGCCGTCCCTATCTACCGCACAAAAACAGTTTTGGCTGTACTCATAAAGCAACATATTTGAGAATAAATAAATAACTGTCACATTGTATAAAACGATGATGTAAATGTACAGTAGTATGGGGCTGGAATCATTCATTCGATCGTTAATAAGATCATGAGAAAATGTGAACTGAGCGATAATACCTATTTTAGCGAATATTTTTGTTTCATCTTCGCGTCACTTTCGTGTGTTTGTTCACAATTATTCTACTACACGGGTCAACGATAATTTACGGCCTTTTGGTTATATACCGTGAAATATTTCGAATCGGGTATAAATTTGCACGTCAATTAACCATGAGCCATATTTGTGGCTATCGTTTCGAAACGCAGCGTAACGTTTTCTTGACCTGGAAATAAATAATTGGCGGAAAAACTAGGTCGGTTATATTATCCTGAGTAATTCATTTGGTCTTGTGTGCACGAATTCGGTCGGGATTCACATTAACAAATTTTCTTCGCTATAAAACACTTTTGATCACACTTTCTTCGCTATACAATTCTATCAGATGTTCACTGAATCAATCTAATCATTGAAACGTACATAATTAAGGTTAAGTTAAACATTGGTTCTTAGACGTCAATTTGTAATGGTCTTAAAAACAATGTAGTGTGAAGAAGTAGTGAAAATAGGTGTCAATCAAGTTTTATCAAGTGAACATCACTTAGCTTTATACTTGAATTTTATTTATTATTATTAGATTACGAAATTGTGTACAAAATAAAAATTGCCTGTACTAATTGCAATCTACAGGAGACATACAGACATTTACTATTAGTCAACAATTTTGTTAGGAACTTGGTTAGGAACGTCGCATTAACAGGAAATTCATCAATCTTTTTCATATCTGAAATTATGTTTCTTTAACAAATCAATATATCCATCTAATTATATGATATTTAAGTAGTATGTTCTGAAAAATTAAGCTCGATATCTTTCACAAGGACACGGCAGCCATTTTTTCAAAAACATTTCTGCGAAGCATTGTATCAGATATTTCTTCGCGGTGTTTAATGTGATATGTATATTTTTTAAATTTTACATTGAACTAGATAAAAACGCTGGTTATTTTCAAAGCCGATTTGGAATAAATTAATTCTTAGAAAAGTTACAACTTGGTGAACTGTAGAATGTAGTCCCTTAAGGACACATGATTATTAATGAGTGAATCAAATACATTTAATTGCCTTACTTATGTGTACAAACGCGTTTGCAGGCAATTACATTAACCATAATGAACACAAGAATTTACAAGTTTCAAGGTAGATAGTTGGCGTGCTTCGAATTGGAGCCGAACAACAATCTAACTACAAGTTGAAAAGATTTATCGTTTACAGACTAAATGCACTCGATAGAATACACAGTCCCATAAAAATAGTCCGTTTATCTGCTTCCGAAAGGCACCGACTATCGAACACGAATTCTAAGTGGGAATTTATCGTAGGGGTGAAGGTATGCGAAAGTATAAACCGTCAGGATAAAGAGAGATTAGTGTGGTCACATAGCCGCCTTAGGTTGAGCCGTGGTTCGTAGCGGTAGAAGGTCAACCCTGAGTACGAGACCGAACTTGGCCAGGGTTTACCCTGGAGATAAGTGGTCCTTGTCGGGTTCGCATGCTGGAACGGTACAGAGTTGTGCACTGGGGTCATCCTCAGCCATTGTTTCGCCCCAACTCGAACTACCGTCCCACTAAATCGCTTGCACGCTCGACGCCTTACTTATGTCTGCCCCCCATTCTTCCCTATTCCATGCTTCCTATCATCATCTTCTCCCTTCTTTTCTTGTTTTCTTCTATGCTGGTGAACATACATCCCAAAATGATCGGGATAAGGGCTTCGTATTCTACATACACCCCCGCCCAAAAGTATGTGGACACTAACCATCTTTATGGAATTTGTGATATATTATGTATACTGTTATTGTTAGACGGTATTTATTGTTAAATTCTGTTACGTACATGTATCTAATGTATTTTAGTAGCATAAAATTAAACAATTTACTTATTTAATTTTCTTAAATAAAAAAAATTCGCCCAGAAAGCCTAATGCTGCGTTATATTTTCTTCTCATCCACGTATCCACCGCGTGCTTTTATAATTGCGTTTACCAGTCGTGGCATCCTGGCTGTTAATTTTTTCATTATTTCGCTGTCAATACGGTTCCATTCGGATTGTAAAATTTCCCACAAATGTTTTTCTGATTTTGGACAATGTTTTCTGACTTCTCTATCCAAGTGATCCCATAGTTTCTCTATGGGATTCAAATCGGGGCTTTGGGGTGGCCAATCCATTATTTTTAAACCAGAAGTTTGTTGTGACTGGTGTAAATAGTCTCTACAGATTTTGGCAGTGTGTTTCGGATCGTTGTCTTGCATAAATGTGAAGTTAATGCCAATTATTCTCTGTCCGGATGGAATCGCCTTCTCAACCAAGATGTTTAAATATGCTTCTTTTTTTAAAATGCCGTCTATTTTTATTAATTCTCCCGTCATGTTGTTCCCAAAACATCCCCACACCATCACAGAACGACCTCCATGTTTAACGGTGGGCACCACACAATTGTCATTAAATTTTTCGCTAACTTTTCGACGAACCAAAACACGCCGTTTGGATCCGAACACTTCAAATTTTGATTCGTCGGTCCACAACACTTTTTCCCAATCTTCCAATGACCAATCTTTATGGTGTTTAGCCCACTGAAGTCTTTTTCTTTTATTTTGTGCCCTTAACAATGGTTTTTTTAGTGCAACCCAGCCACGAAGACCGCCCTCCGCAAGACGCCTTTTCACCGTTGTCACCGAAATTGTTTCATCCCTGGACTTATTAATTTCTGCAGCTATTTCGGGGGCTGTTTCTCTTCTGTTTCGTTTACTTACAGTTATAATATGCCGATCTTCTGCCTCAGTTGTTTTTCTGAGCCTTCCAGATCTTTTTGCAGAGGAACAAATTCCTGTAGCACCGTACTTTCTAACACTATAATTTACACAAGATTTAGAAACTCCCACTTTTCCTGCAATTTCCCTTATAGAATATCCTTCTTCATGTAGCGTAATTATCTGAGAACGCATTTCTACACTTAATTCCTTGCTTTTTGTGCCCATCGTGTTCTCACAAGAATTCAAAGCGAACTGATGTCGATGGAATAACAGAGGGGTTGCCACGCTCTTATCTACGGTCTTTCCACTCTGGATAATGTTTCTAAATATCGATATTAGTCTTGAGAATGTTTCAGAATGTACTAAAGTGAAGCAGTCATCGTGAAATGAACGAACAAACGTTTATAAACCGCCCGCGCGCAAAAGAATATAACGCAGTATTAGGCTTTCTGGGCGAATTTTTTTTATTTAAGAAAATTAAATAAGTAAATTGTTTAATTTTATGCTACTAAAATACATTAGATACATGTACGTAACAGAATTTAACAATAAATACCGTCTAACAATAACAGTATACATAATATATCTCAAATTTCATAAAGATGGTTAGTGTCCACATACTTTTGGGCGGGGTGTATTTATAGTCACGAACGAAACTATTGATACATTTCACTAATTTGTGTGGTTTCCAGAGATGAATCAGATGGCAGAGAATTTTTTTTGCAAATGTCATTTTTTAATAGTTTTTTTCCAGATCTATTGTACGTATAAGATAAGCATATGCAATATCATTGTTCCTATTGTAAAGAAATTATTATTAAATTTTTGTATTTATACAATTAATTCTAACTAATTTTTTCTCATTTTTCTTCATTATAAATTATCTATCCCTAAAGAATTTCACATGAAACATCATATAATCGTGACTTCAAGGCTCCAGGGATGGGGACACCATCCGGAGTCTTATAGAGTAGGCAGTGGGGGAGGCTAACCCTCTCCCCCCTGATAGTATGATAGCTGGAAGGTGTCCTGTTGAGTACTCGCATGATTCAGGCACCTCCCCGTTAGCTTAGGTGGGCGTGAGTTTTTAGTGGACAAATGCACATAACTCCTGCTTCCCCCAGGGAGCCGAGGTATGTGAAAAGCATTTTCTCACGAAAAAAAAAAGGATACAAAAAGATTTCATATAAGATGATTGCACTAACTTTTGGGACTGAACCCAGTATGAACATGGCAGAAAATAATATCGATCTTTAACCTATATTTGTAAAAGGTTCGAATCAATATTCAGACTGACCTTTGATATAATTAAATCAAAGATAGCAAGGAAATACTTATCCGAAAATTCTTTAAAAATTGAAATGGCGAGTTTTGATATTATACTTCTCATACTTTGTATCGGAAAACCAACCTTAAAGTACGCGTAATGAAAATTCAATCATAGATAAAGAATGTTCCGATGTCAGCCTGTCGTGTAGCTGCTTTCAGTCAGAAGTTCGAGGGTTCGAAAGTAAAAGAAAAGTCGAAGAGCCGGAGAAAATTCGTGTCTACAGTCTTTATCTTAGATTCACCCCCGTCCCGCTCTTCAAACTTAATTCAACTTTTCTTTCACGCTTCTCACCTGTTTCTCGTTAACGTGCTCCGCCTTTTTGCTTCCCTTATTTCCCTCTCAACTAATACACAACTTCATTTCACCGGGGGTCGTTTACCCTCCATTCTTCGTACCCTTTCTATTTTCTTTTCGTATAGCCCCGTTGTTATCCGGTATGTTCCATTGCACCGGTGTTATTCTACTCGCGACGTTTCTCCCTTTTCCTGATACCCAAGTGCGTTAGAGCTATCTTCAGCCATCCATCCGTTCCGCTCCTCTCTTGTCATTATACTTCCTGGACTAAATGGACCGACACATTACGCTGGCTTACCTATCATCGTTCGTACCTGCGATATCCAGGTTCTAGATACCGCTCGAAAACTGACTCGCTTCCGTCCGCACGTCCATCCGCGCTGTTCCGCAATTACCTAGCCGCTAATCCGCTGTCTCGTCGACCATAAACGGCCGTTTAACTTGGATCGAATGCGCCATTGCTGCTAACTGACTTTTCGCTGTTGCTCCCTGGCTCTTTCCGCCACGCTGCGCCGCGTGTCCGCCATAACCGTTTCTCCCCCCCGAAATCTTCGAAATAGCAAGGACTATCGGATACTACGAATTTGCTGGATCGGACAAACTGCCGCTAAACTTTGAAATTTCTCTAGTTCCCGTAGGTTTGTAGCGATTTTGAATTTCCTTCGGAGTATTCACCAATTTTCCTATTGTTTCCAGTAATATTTATTATTTCCTACCCTTGAATTCAACGGCGATTCTAGACATGGGCTTTACGTGCTACACCTCAGGTAAAAAAAGAAAAATAAAAAAAATTTTAGCTAGAAACTTAAGAAAAGATAAATTACACTGTCCAACGAAATCAAACTTTTTTCGAGTTTTGCAATACCTGTTGGGTGATTCTTATACACTTTGTCATCCTAAAACCGAATCTGAAAGTAGAATTGCTTCATCGCGCAACGTTTTCGAAAAATTTTGGTTTTTGTAAAAATGCCGGATTTTGATACAAAATGACGTGTTACGCAAAAAACTAAACACGCGAGAAAGTTCAAATTTGAGTCAAGAGATAGAGGGGACTCTCCTCCACATATTCATATAATGAATTATATTTTTATGTACTTCGTAATAGTTGTAAATGGTTGTTAAAGTTTGAAAATGTGCCGACGCGGATACTTTGTACGCTATATTTTTGTATTTCTGTGAAAAATCCTTTATCCAGCAGGAATTTACTGTACAGGAATGCATTCTACAGACATTTCTGGTAAAGAAACCATTCACGAAAAGTATTTGGTTCCCTTAGCATACGAGAAGATTAAGAAAATAGTCATCGACAGCGTGTGCGCGACGCGTTCGCGCCAGACGGCCATTGCAGCCTTTTCTCGACTCGCCAGGGCCGTCGCTATGCGTAGTAGACGTTGGTACCATTCAAGTATGTCTTTGCTTACTATGTTTAATTACATACATTTCTTTTTTGGAAAAGAAAATGAAATGGAAAAAGGTCAATGACTATTTTCTTAATCTAATTCATCAATTAAAAAATTATCTATCAATTCAAAGTTATCAATTCAAATCAAAGGTATCAATTCAAAAATTCTTACGGGATACATTCTAAATCCATCTCACAGAATTACCTTAAACTCGTGTCAATCTTTCCCGAATTTTTGATCAGTTTTTCAATTATTCGACATTATTCCGCAATTCCTTTTTTAACCTAAATGCCTGTATCACAAAGTACCAGTCCCCACCTTTAACCCTCCAGGCACAACATCAACCCACCATACTGATTCTGACGAATGTTTAAAAACTGATTGCACGTGACTAAATTATATTAGACACGATACATTTTCGATAGATTTATCATTTATTTTCTAGAATTTAAACATAGTTATGGAAAATATCAGACAATCTAAACCACCAACAAATACGTCGTTCTCGGAGGGTTAATTCGAAAATCCTTTTATTATTTGAGAAATTAAAATAAAATAGAGTAAAAAATAAAATATAAAGTAAACAATGGTTGCACTCAATAATAAAATAACAATATAACTTTAAGCGCAATCGTTGACTCCTTCAAATAAACTAACATATAATTAATTTAAGATGTTATAAAGCAAAATAGAATAATATATTTTTGGAAATAACCAATTTTTTAATTTTTTATTCAAATAATGCTTACGTTTGAAGATAGCCTGTAGTAGTCAAGCATTGGAAGAGAGAAAACAATGCTAATTTACTTCCAAATAATTAAATAATTTTCAACCAGAAATGAAGAGCGTTCTCAGGGAAAATCCACTTTATTTCGAATGGCACTACTTCAAGTAGCCGGGCAGCGGCGTGCACTTGACACGAGCAAAATATATGGCTGTCTTTGATAAACGGCATAAGAGGGCAACGCCTCCACCGGTGGCTCGAGTAACAACGATTTACTTATTAATGCTAGAAAAGTCGCAAAGTAGGGAGACCTATTGTCATTGTCACTGTGTTCCCAGCAGGTTTATCGTTTCTCTCGCAACACTTTGAATCTTCCATAATAAAATTTTGCGTGCGATGTATATTAACCCTTAAGGGTTAATCGTTTTTGCACGATTTTTCGCAAAAGAAAAACGATTAGACTTTTTACATTGAAATTGTGCACACATATTTATCGACATTATAACGTACTTGATACGTAGTTTTTTTTTAAATTACTTATGCTTAAAGAAAATGCTAAAAACAGTAATTCAATTTTTTGGAAATGGAAAACCAGAAACCTCTCTCGTGTGAACTATTGGACAAATGTGGCCCCACTCACAATAATGTGGCCCCGCTAATAATTATTTAATGTGTAACTAGTAAATGTAATTTAAGTTTACCAGGTATACACATTTTTTCAATTTTAAGTTCAGCTTCATCAAATTTTACCTTCATCATAAAAAAATAAATCAAATCCTTTTCCAATTTTCTTGTAGTTTTATGTGTGTAGAACGTTTTATTAAAGCGATTTTTCAAAATTTGAAATTTTCCTGTGACTTCACGCCAACTTACGGACCATTTGGTCTCTGAAACCTCACGACCGATTTGCTTCAAATTTTAAACCTAAAATATAGCGATCTTTTTATATCTGAAATATTTTTTGAGTTATAATTGATTAAACTGCTGTAATTTTTACAAATGATTAAATTTTTCAAAAATTCTATACTATATTTTAGATAACACTTTCTGGTTTAAGAATGAAAATAACATTATTCCAAAATGAAATATCCTTATCAATATACATTTTTGCAAACGTTAGTCTTTTCTTTTTATTAATTTTACTGATATATGGCTTTTTTCGTGGTATTCTTCCATGATAATCATTACTCCGCAGAACCCTACGACACAGTTCGGGATATACATCTTTCCCAAAATTATTTGCAAACAATCCCCACAAGTTTTGGTGCAGATGTGCTTGGATTTTTCTTAATTTCACGTATAATCATTTTCTCCTCTCTGGGCGTTAACTTCTTTGGACGTCCTGTACGCTTCTTGTTTGTAATATTACCTTCAGTTTTCGACTTTTTTACTATATAATGTATCGTAGATTTACTTCGATTTAATAATTTGGCAATTTCAAGATAAGATTTATTTTCATTATGCAACTACAATATTAATTCACGTTCACATTTACTGGTTTATGATTTTTTCGTGCTCATGATTAGAATAACTATGAAAGATTATACTCCACGAAATCTGTATGAACCCACGATGTCTCGGAACCGACTAAAGTGTAATGTTTACATTTCAATCACTAGAAATACGCTTCTTGTCTACGCGTTCGAATACTTTTGGTGACGTCCGTAAACGGTATGTTTATACTCAATGTCCTGTGAATCCTGTATGTGTTGTCAGATTTTTTTGTAATTTTACTTATACATTCTCAAGACTCCTATGTGTCTTTAGTTACAATCTTATTTTGAAAACTTAAACCTAACGAGTGTATTTTATTGGTTAACGATGTAGATTGGAAGCGTTCGAATACTTTCGTGAGCTACTGTATATCGAGTAAACACTGTATTGACATGTTCCTCGAATTCGAACTGTTTCCCTGTATACGATGACTTTTCCGGATTCACCTGAACAACCTTGCATGCTACGAAAAAGTATTTTGCTTTCCGCATTAGAGAAATCAGGTTAGTCGTTAGAGGAAACTGCAGAGGAGACGGGTTAGTCAGTTATGAAGGATCGGTGAGAGACTGAGCGACTATCTCGAAGCTTTAAAGTGTGCGAACAGATACGCGCACGTACGTATATGCGCGAAAGTACATTATGATTTAATTAAAAGCAAACCCGTTGTCGGTTTGGCGCACGCGACCGCGGTAACTCGGAACACAACGGGGCTTCGTTTTCATTTATAAAGTCGACCAACGTTTGCGGACGTAAAACTGTCGGCAAATTAGCGAACCCCTGTCCCTCGTCGCTTCCTCTAACACGTGAACTCCCGACTTGATAAACTTCTCAATTATCAGAATTAATTAAATTTGTTGGCCGATGTTGCGCCGGTTTTGCCTGTCGCCGAGCGCGCGGATTAACGGCGGAAAAAACTGCGGTTGGATCTACGAAACAAATATAAATCTCGGCTAGGCTGGTTTGACTTAGCTCTATTTTACTCTAGAATCGTGAACAGACAACGAACGCGCGACTTCCGATCGACTCGATAGCCGAGTGATTAAGTAATCGAGTCGTTAAACCTAGTTTCCAGTTTTAGAAGAAAAGTTTATCGCACTTCCGACTGGCATTTTCACTTTGTTTATCTTTCTGTTCTTTTATATATATTTTCGGGTAAATTATATTTTCATTTTTCCTTAGTGTTCACGAATGGACTGCGGATTTGATGCATTTATGATAAAAAATCTTTAGGGGAAACACAAAAGAGGTTACTTACTACTTTTAATTGATTAAAATTATTAAGAAAATAAATAAATCTGTATGCTGCTTCTGTATCTTTCAATTAATTCAGAGAAGTTTTATTTTGCACAAAAATCAGTAGTCTATTTCTGAATTATTTCAATCTATTTCGCTTTAACCTAAACCAACTAAATTATCATGTGTGAACAGAATGACGCCAAATGAAATCACGACTGTAATCGATCTCGTTTTATTTAATATTAAAAAATATTGTACCTTATAAATCGATAGGATATATGGAATGAAACAGTTTCAGTTGGTATTGAATTTACTAATTGAAACTGTTGAAATAATGTAGTCACATTGTAAGTAAAACTCACGCGTCATACGTCGAAATGACGATCGAAGGAAAAATGACGATCGACACGAGACGAGAGTGGGGAAGACGTTAGCTGCACGTCCACCCAAGAATCAGTTCGATACTAGAATCGGTTTAGGAAGGACATACCTGTTCTATATAGTACGTTCAGAATTCCAAGTTTTTATTTTATATTAAAGTTCCTTTATTCACTAACGCTGTGCTATATGATAGAATATAACACCATTCCTATCATATACCCCTCGACAGAAACACTCGCTATATGATGTCATAAGAATTAAATGTTCTAATCTGATGAAATTCTAAAAGTTGAATTTCTTACTTTTTTTTTGTTGCCAATGGCAACAAACGGCTTCCGGATTTGGGTTGTGCACGCGACAATCTATACGGATGTAAATAAATGTTCTCTGTGACAAAAAAATTATATTTTTGGCCAGCAAAGTGTCGAAGTATCTTTTTTCATAAAAATGTAAAAACATCAAGAGAAAACGAATAAAAGAGACAATAAATCTTTCTTAATGAATAAGTAAGATAATTCTTGCACGCTCGGGTGGCTGAATCCGCTTCACTAACAGTCTTTTTCCGCGAATAGCGGTAGACTAAACAGTTTAACGACCCCCCGCGCGAGTCACGAAAGCTTCAAAGAACCGGGCGTGGGTACATTAATTTTTTTGGCCCTCTAATTACCTTCCCCTTTCAGCAGAAAACTTGGCGAATAGAAGCCGACAGAGGTGAAAAAGAAAAGTAGTACAAGCCTGAGCGGAAGGTGACGTTTAATAGGAGAAGATAAATCTTCGGGCAGTCATGGTAGACGTTAATGCCTCCGACAAGGGTTGTATATTCGGAGAGGAACGGTCGCACGCGGTTTCGGTGCATTTCCAATTATCATTATCTCGTTCTTCGTTCGCCGGGGATGCGAACCGTCGCGCGTCGTTCGGTCGCTTGTAACGTTCGTTTTGGCGTCCCATTTGTTTAACTTTTTTTCGCCCGGTCGTATTTTACACACTGTATGACGCCTCACCTTTTCCTGTTCGAGACCTCCTTCGTCTCCGTCATCCTACCTACGCCCTTCGCCTCGCCATCCTTTTCCCTTCATCGCGGAACAGTACCACACATCGCGACTACTTTTTTCCTCCTGTTGGACAAAAATTACAGTTTCCACAGAGTTTCGTCGTTAAGTACAGCCTGCACATCCATGCTCCGCATGCGTTATAATGCCGGCCGCGCGCCTGTGTCCCTACTGACAGAACTTACGGGTCCGGTAATACGTTTTCCATTACTACTAGCCGAGCCTCGTAAAATGCTCGATTTAACTCTGGACCCGTAACTGCAACAGCCGTGAACAAAAAAGTATCCTGCCACCGAATTATCTAACCGCTTACCCCCCACACAAGAGAGTGTCCGATTTTTTACACCTGCGCTTTCAACGTGACTTATTCTATCGGATTTTGCTCTTCCTTTTTCGATACAGGATATCGAAGTTGCTCCGATAAGAAATACATAGAAGTAGCGGGAATTCCCCTAATCCCGGGCCGCACCTAATACCGGAAAGTAGCTGCACTGCCAAACGAAAGTACAGGACAGTGTTGTTTTTAAATTGTGTGTACTCCAACGTGTGTGTTAATAGTACAGGAAAGTTCTTTCAGAAAAAGCCAATTGTTGCAATAATACAAATATATTGAAATATATTAAATATAAATATATTAAAAATGTGTGTTTCATTTACAATGTCCTCTTACTAATTACTGGTCTATTTTCATGCGTAATCTACAAGCGAAAATAATAATATGACTTGTACTTACTTACGTTTAGATGAATTAACGGTTTTCACTCTTACGTCGAAATAACTAATTTTCTACTTAGTCAAACAAATAACACCACTCTCAATGTAAGCACGAGGCGTTTGTTCACAAACACGATTGCATTAACCTCGTCTATATCTACGTATAACAAGACGCTAGTAAAAATTGCTGTATCATTATTCAAAATATTTTTTACATTATTAATTTTACACTTCGGTATTATACGAGTTAATTGCACCATTTTCATATGTATAACATGAAAAAATATATTCTGGGTCGGCAGAAATGTTTCGTTTCGGAATTAAAATAGCTTTGAATGCAAAGAGATAATATACAGAAAAAACTACGGGATAACACAAACGTGTATACGATCTCGCTGAACACAAAAACAGAAGTGGTGCAAAAATAAGATAATTATTATGTTCAAGAGGAAGCGGTATGCGCAAATGTTAAAAACATCGTTCTCCTGAAAAAGGTTCGTTGTGTTCTAAGAAATTGTAAACCGATTATGATTGGTCGGCAAAATGATGGCAAAGTTTAAAGGAATTTTTTCAGAATGTCTTTAACTGTCAATAAATGACGAGTGAAAATTCGTAAAATGATTAAAGCTACTGCCTTTTATCTATTAAACATTTGAAAAGCATGTTTTGGGTAATTCTTATTTTTGGGCGATGCAAGCAATATTTATTATGAAATAATAACTATTGTAGAACTACATTTATGAACTATGAATATAAGTAGATAAAAATAAATATTAAAAATATTTTCACATAATTAGGCTGGATTCTATTCCTTCTAAGATAACTACATGTGTGTAATAAAGATTATTTTTATTGAAAAATAGTCGTGCTATTGTAGCGCAGATACACAATTTCTATGAATTTGTTGAACGTCCGGATACTTATGGACGAGAGTGTATATACAATAATTATCGCGGACAGTGTACATTTCATGCGAATACTACACTGATTAATTTGAAGTGAAAAGCACGAATGACGTGCCGAACTGTTTGAATTTCATTTCAGAAGCATTTCACGGAAACGGGTAGTTAGAGATGAAAAGGAAATTCTTTTTATTGTCTTCGTTTCCACTCCCATCAACAATTTCCATAATCGCAACAAAATCCAAAGGAAGCAGAGGCGTCCTCCTTTTCATCGGGCCTGGTTTAATCACATCCTCGCAAATAAATAAAAGAAGGCCACACCGTCTCGGCTTCGGAGCTGGCAGCTATTGCAACTTTAATCTCCTTTTGTGTTCCTCAGCTGTTGATCCTAGACACCATTCAATTATTCCCGCTGCCCCGTCACCTTGTCCGGTTTAATTCCGTCGACGGAGCGAGTTTTTCCGACGAGGGACGACGACGGAACAGGGAGTCATCGTCGAGGGCAATCATGCTCCAAGGACCTGTCGGCGTTCCAACGAGAACGTTGCGCGGAACGGTAAGACAATCTGGCCGAAATTACGTGCGAGTTGCAATGGGCCGGAGTTCTAGACGATGGTGTTGTATACAAATCGGCTGAATGTGTTAGGGTGGCCGTCAGGCTTTTACGGGGAAGGCCATCGAGCAATTATATTAATCAGTCCAGGTTTATACTGATTGTAAGCGAACCAACGACAAACAGTGTACGGCCGAAGGGTATAACCGGATAACGGGGTCAAATGTGCTCCTAAATCAAATTGATTTCTCTTCATACCGTCCGACAAAGTCCCCACACAAAACCCTTTGTGGTAAGTTTCAAGTTGGTGCCCCCCCACAAGGGTAGGAAAACTCGGGACCAACACGGTTTAATGAATTATACTCTATTCGAGTTACGCAAAAATTCATGAACATTCCACATAATAGAACTGTACGGTTCTGAATTTTTAATATGTTCCACAACCTTAAAATTGCTGATTTTACATGGAAATTATAAGATAGCCACGTTTATATTATCGTAGTAGTTTGCGGATTAGGTAAGAACTCTGAAAATCCGAAAGAAACGGATATTTCTCCCAGAAAGTACAGAGATACCAGTTTTATATAAATTCTGTGGCGAGCCATTGTCGAAAATAATCATTAGTGTACCGGCAAGTGTTGGTCACGGGTGAGCACGGTGGCAGTCAGCGTGATAAACTGCAGCTAAAGCTTTCTTTATGCGTCACGAGCCTAAAGGTATTTATGTAATCGTTCTCATTTCGCCTCCGCAATAACACTTTGCACACAGCTGAGCGGCAGGTTTACGTGCACGCTATACATGCAGAAAGAGAAGGCAAACAGAGAGAGTAGGACCGACAGGCTCACCCTCCTATAGTTTGTTTGCTCTGGTCGAGAGTTTCGCGCTTTTCAGACTAAATGTGATCCGCGCGCGCTATCCTTTTTTCTCCTGGACCGTTGCCAGTCGCTCAAAACTTCCGTCCATGTTACTCTTTTCCATTCGCCGATCTTCCATCGACCCTCATTTCGGGTCTGACATGTGATTCTCTCTGCTACGACACCGCCATTCCCCCAAACTCCGACCCCTTCTTATCCAATCCAGTCTTATTCCGATCTTCTTACACCAACTGCCCCCCTCTCGCACTAGCGTCGCTCCAATTTTCCGATGGGATGTTTGAACGAAATATTTCGACGCGGCCCTCTGCCACTCCGAATAAAGGCCGAAACGTTCGAGCTCCATCTTTGTTTTCGTCGTAGCTGACGGCTGCTGTTTGATCGTGGAAATATGCTTGTCGCTCAAGAGTAAACATTGGAGCCGGATGGGAAGTCCTAAACGTGCAATCGAACTTCGAGGAAATCCCAACGTGGACCGTACCTTCGTCATATTTACGCTATATAATGGCGAATTTCGAATTGCGTGCTTTGCTTTATCCCATTGTCTACGGCAAACTGTAGCTTGTGCTTCTTCTTTAAACATTCCTTGGGATTCAACAGAACCGATTTTTTTTTCAATACACTAGGTCGGTGATGGGCAAAGGTGTCTCTGCTCGGTTTTCAGAGATTTCACAGATTCGAATAGAAGCTAGAAAGTTTTTGCGGTAAGGGAATCCACCTGATTGTGAAACGTTGAGAATTGTGGAAAATGGTCACTATTCTATAATGGTCAATACACATCTTCTCTGTTGATTATGTGATCCGATGCATCCGAATCCAAGATAAATGTAATTTGATCCTGACCAGATTTGTCCTTCTCTTCATATTGTCCCACCATAAACGCAACACGTGATGGATTATAATTTGTTGAGGATGTATTATAATTTCCTGAAGATGCAGATGGTTGTATTACTTCAATTGTTTGAGCCACTTTCTCACTTTGAATGTTTGCATTTTTCATCTGACTTTTATAATAATAACAGTCCTTTTTTTTATATATATATGGTTTATTCTCCTGCTGCTGAAAGCTCCGAAATTAGCTCATCAAATATTTGAAAATGTTTTAATAGTGGCGTATCACTTTCGAGTTTTAAGTTTAACAATTTCTTTTTAATAGCCAATTGTATAGCTACACTCTTTCGCTCATAAACAGCATCCAAATCGCGTAGCACTTGCTTAGCACTATTTGCTGATTGCACAAAGCTAAGAAAAGAATCTGACAAATATTGCACAATAATGTTCTTTGCAAATTCTTGCGCTTCGATCCATTCATCAGTTAACATGTCAGGAGTTGGCTGATCAATAACTTTGATCACCTTTAGTTAGGTTAACAATGCACGAATTCTGAATTTCCATACACTGTACTTTCCATCATTAAATGGTTGAATGTTTCTCTTTGTATTTAAATTTGCCATTGTTTTATTGTCTTTATATTTAAGGACTTTTATTTCACTTAATACACTACACAGATAGGACACGATTAAACTGAGTTAAATACGTAACTGGGCCCATAACCTATTGGGATATGGGGTTTAGTATAATAAACACTCAGTTGATTTAATAAGAAAACTGATTTATTTAAAGAGATTCGGAAGGACTACTTTAGCTCCTGACACCTCGATACTCTGGACGAGACTAACGAAAAATGTGCAACGGAAAACCGTTGCTTAGGTTTGAAGCCAGGAACGAAAGAAAAAGGCCCGGGCCTGAAAAGTGTTTATGACACCCCCCGACCCTTAAGAGTCGGACTACTGCCGGAGACCCATTGTTAAGAGTAATATTCAGCCTCCGCGTTCCTGGCACTCTAAAGTGATTCTCAACACAAAGATCATTTTTGCTTATATGTACAATTAGATATGAAAAATCCAACATATCTAAAACATATTATTTTCCGTGTATATGCATATCTCATATGAATCATTCATCTTGTTAAACTTATTATCATGAACTTCCGCGGTCTATTCATCAGCAAGTCTTTTTTATTTCAATTCTAGTACTATGTAGCGTATACATTTTCGGAATTTTAATAATTACGTAAGACATCGACTTCATAAAAGGATACAATGAATCCGCTTTACATGTCTGAAGATCGGGTCTTGTATTCGAGGCATTGTTCTATAATGAAGTTCCGAACGTAGAAAAGGACGGGGATAGTGTGACGTCTTTCACAGATCACCGCGGTCTGTAGGTACGCCGTAATTCATGTGACCTACACGTTACATGCTAACGTCACAACGTCACCTATACTGCCGACGAGACCCTTATATTCTTCGATGCAGTGCCTTTTTTATTTTTCATAATTTTCTATGAGACTTTCACCAACATACTTGTGGCATTTTTGTAAGCAAAATTGTAGGCTAACTTAGTAATCTAGGCGCCGTATAACCCATTTTTACTGTATTATATTTTTCAGGTTACTGAACGCACGTAGAAAAAGACACGATGTAATAAGTTGCAAATACATGTACATTTTGCTGTTACGATACAAAAAAATTGTTTATACATCATGAACTGTAGACGAACTGTCCTGCTCGTCAATACACACATATAATTGACGTACGTACGATTGTGACGCACACCCCTGTAATTAGGTTTGCCAGGTCGTAACCTGTAGCTGCTTTATATATGGATCTCTTGTTTTCGCAACTCTCAGCAGTTCCGAATTCGTTGTGGCTGAATGCACATCAATTGCATTAAATTGTCCATCACTCTCGAAGATAGTCTTATTCGAACCCTACGACAGGTAAACTTTTCCAGTATTACTTTCTTCACCTTTCTCATAATCTTTAACTGTCTCCTAAATGTTTTACACTGATAGATCAATTTTGTGTACAGTCCTTCATAATAAGAAAATTAACTTCGTCATTTTATATCATTTTATACGAGTGTGCTGATATTATTGACCTTTTATCATCGCATTCAGTATTTGAGAAATTAAATTTTGTAAAGACAAAAGGATTACTTTGAACATTTATGGTGAATCAAACATACAAATGTTTATTTCCTCCAGAAGATTTTCTACAGACAAAAGACAAGAATTTTTTAAAACGGAGTACAGTAAATTATCGTTGTAAGTCACTACCGCCGTTCTTTTCACTGACACTCACACGAATCGGTGGTTCACGCTGGAAACCTAAGAGTCATCTTAGGTGACACGTATCGGGTATATCGGTGCGAGACCAGAAGATCACTACTAATACAATAAGAGAACTTCTTTATTTTACATTATTTTTTATGGGACTTTCACCAATATATTCGTTGCATTTTTCTAATGAAAATGATATCAGATATGATATGATTCCGATGATAATTACTTGCGGAATGAACGATTAAAGTTTCGACGCGAAGAGTCGAATGAGCTCAGGTCTTTAAATGAAAAATTAAACCTTTTTATTGCTTATTGTCTTTTATGGGTCATTCACCAACGAATAAGTTTTGTACAAATCTTCAACGGTGGTTTTATTTGTTAATTGTTAATGTTAACATTAATTTTTCTTTTATAATTGCACAAAATAGAATTCGGCAGATTGCATTAGAATATTTTCATGAAAAAAGTTTTAGCATTCTTATATTCTGCTAATCACATTGGCAGGTACAAAAAGAAGAGAAAGATATCAGACAGCCATAAGATGAGCACACTATTGGACTCGTTAGAATCACAAGTTTCGAGGAGCCATGAAAAAAGCGAAATCGCAGAATTTTACGCTGGAACGACCGTTTTGATAACAGGAGGAACAGGGTTCCTTGGCAAGTTACTTATCGAAAAATTACTGAGGTAATAACTTTTAATAATAAACGTAATCGATTTTTCATTAATTTCTCATGCTTCGATATTTCAAAGAACCCTCGTTTAGCAACAATTGAACTGTCTATTATACTCTACGCTATTTACTTCTCTCTGTGTGAGTATTAAGCTATGTCCACAGCGAAGTAAGATCGAACAACTTCTTGTCGCCTCTTGTTGCTTTCTGTTTTTTTTTTTTACTAAATAAGACTAACGGAAGAAGAAGGTAACAATTTGCTCGTTGTTGTTTCAGTGTGGACATCGCTTTACAATTTAAAAACCAGTTGCTTGGTTCTATTTTTTATCGTTATTATTATTATATTCTTATTTTATTATGGTACTAAGGAATTCGAATTAGAGAGAAGAATGTATTCGGAAATTACCGTGAAGCCTACAAAGAAATAGTTCAACATCTTCTCGACATTTTAGTTTATAACCAGACTGAGGATTTAATACATTCATAACAAAAATGAGTAGATGAAATCACTTAATAGAAGAAACATCAAAAGAATATTTGTGGTTCATTATGAGAAGAAATTAATTTTTATATAATTCACTTTTCTCGTAATTATGTAGACAATTTCTATTTTGCATAAAGATCCACGGTCTATTTGTAAAAAACCAATCGCGTTAGGTTCGTAATGAACGTCCTAAAACAGGTCTTTCTAGAATGCAGCACTTCTACAAAAAATTTCAATCATGTACCTATTAACTAGGTTCCGTATTGACAGTTTTGTGGTGTACATAATAAACTCGTCAACACTGTATTTCGCGTAATTCCGGATGTATACATTTTCTTCTTGCGAACGATAGAGTAGGTCCCGTTTCAAAGGCGCATTCGATTTTTTTACGTTGACGTAGTTGTGTGTGAAATTCACATTATAATTGTCTAGTTCGAAGATACATAATCTTTTTTAACGAACTTCAAATTTCTGCATCGATTGGCAGAATGTTTTAAACTCTTGCCACAAAATGATTTCATTTCGGATACATTGCATATATGTACATACATTGAATACATATGTACATCAATTGTGGATATGCATGGAAATAGTTCGTTATTTTGATATGAGATATATTGATTTGAAAGTTGATCGCGAAACAAATAGGAAATTTTATGGAATCGTTTGCATTGTATATTCATAGGTCCTGTCCACGTATTACGAAAATTTACATGCTGGTAAGGCCGAAGAAGGGGAAGTCTCCAGAGGAACGATTTAAAGAAAACTTCGTGGAAGTTGTACGTAGAATAATTGAGCGAACGAAAGTAACGACGGAATGATAATAAATGTTTTTAATGTGTGCAGATCTATGATAGATTGAGGAAGGAGCAGCCGAATTTTTTAAGCAAGATAGTGATGATGGAGGGCGATGCGTCCGAAGAAGACTTTGGCATGACACCGGAAGTGAAAGCAACGTTGACGGATACGAATATTATTTTCCACGCTGCTGCAACTGTGCGGTTCGACGAGAAACTCCGCGTGGGAGTGAACACGAATGTGAGAACAACAAAATGCTTGTTACTGTGGGCAAGACAACTGCCGAATTTGAAGGTACAGTGAAACTCGTTACGAACAGTTGACAACACGATATACAAATCAATTTATTTCTAATCAATCTCTGTTTGCAGGGATTTGTGTATGTATCAACTGCATACTCAAATTGTATTAGTAGTACTATCGACGAAATACATTACAAACATACCATAGAAGCTGATAAGTTAATAACATTGGTTAATTGTTTGAACGATGATCAACTTCTAGCAATGGAACCTACGTAAGTATTAAGGCAAAAGTCACGTACAGTAAAGATAGAGATAGCAAAGTATAATTGTTTCGTTTTGTAGATTGCGTGGCAAATTCCCGAATAATTATGTTCTTACCAAAGCGGTCGCGGAGAACGCTGTACTTAAATATGGAGATGGACTTCCAGTAGCGATTGTTCGACCATCTATTGTCATACCAACATCTGAAGAACCGATTAGAGCATGGATAAACAATATGTACGGTATTACTGGTTTCATTGTGGGAATTTCTGTTGGGCTCTTACGTGCAACATATGGCAAGCTAAATTGTAAAGCAGAAATTATACCTGCGGATTATGTTACAGCTAATATTGTTGCTGCTGCTTGGGACATTGGAACCAGGTAAACATTTTAACTATGTCACCATTCCAAAACGGAAATGAAATTATTGCAAAAGTAGGAAGAAATCCAACATCATTGTTAATTTCTGGTGGAATAAGTTTAACAAAATAGAATTTAAATCATTTTCTAGAGAACGTATGACAAAGTTGGAAAAGGATTCAATACTTTGTGATGAACGAAAGGTACCCATTTACAATTCAGTAACTTCGTCTCAAAATCCAGTAAATTGGTATGATTATATGAGATTGAACGAACCTGTTTGTTTGAACTTCCCTCCTACAAAAGCTATTTGGTACTTCATATTTATTGTTACTGAAAATTTCTATGTACATAAAATTGAATCTTTTGTCTTACACACTATACCAGGATTTATTGGAGATACAATTCTACGTGTTATGGGTCAGAAACCTATGTATGTATACTATACGAGTCTCATATTTTGTGCATGATAATTATGGTATATAAAGCAAATTAATGATCATTTTAATTAAAAAATATTACGTTTTGCAGATTAATGGATACCTATAGGAAAATAGATAAATTTTTGAGTGTCATGTATTACTTCAACGTGCGTGAGTGGGATTTTCGGAATGAAAATGTACAAAAGCTATGGTCAAAATTAAATTCTGTCGACCGGAAACTCTTTAATTTTAATGTAGAAAATCTAGATTGGGAGGATTATTTTCAATATCACTGGAGAGGCATCCGTTTGTATCTTTTAAATGATCCACTCGATAATGTGGAGCAAGCACATGTCAGATACAACAGGTAATATTTCTTGTAGCAGTATTATAATTATTGTCCTCAATGACATTTCGTATGATAAGCTTCAATTTTTATATTTCAGATTGCGTATTCTACACTACACGGTAATGGCAATACTTTTGCTATTGGTCCTGTGGATTGCAGTACTTTTTGTATCATTTCTTTGGTCATGATAGCGCGTAATGCTATCAGTTATGAAACTTTTCGATCGAGCTTAATTACGTTCACTAAACTTACTTACTTAAAGTTAATAGCAGAATGTAGTTTTGGATATATATATATATATATAAAAGATGGTTAGTGTCCACATACTTTTGGGCGTGTATATAAATGTATGTATATATATATATA
>CM052146.1:178482-206054 GCA_028454255.1 Halictus ligatus | reverse complement strand
GTTGATTTCGAGTACAAAGCGAAAAATACATTGCAGTAATTAAATATTGCAGTAAACTTTATAGAATCACCGCTAACAAAAGAAGAACTACGAGTACTGTTTTCATAGTATTTTGATCTTTCGTAGAAGTTTCCACAAAATATTTTTACTAGAAGAATCATTATCTTGTAATTCATTAAATTCTGCAGGGTACGTAGCTACAATGTTTCAAAGATTTTCTGTCTCGTACTTTAATAATAGCAATAGTTGTGGTTATTGTAATTATCTTCATTATCCATAACAGTAATGTTATGAGCATCGTTATTCGTAAAATTCATGAAATATTAAGGAGAATAAAACATTTCAGTAATAATTTGATATCGGTGTAAAATTTTCCGAAATTTCAATATTAACTACATTTTTTTTTCATGACATCGTAGGTTTTCTTTTTGTGGTATAATACAGTGGATGCTTTTAACCATCTGTAATACAAAGTCATTTAATGTTACATAAGAAAGAAAATAAGAGTTAGTAACTCTGCATTAGTTAGGCCAAAAGTACGGTTAGACTCACAATTGATGGCACACATTGTAAATCCGAATAACTTTTTTACGAATGGACCAAATGACTTCAGTTTTTCTACCAAGCTAGATGGTTTAGTCAGAATTATCAAAAAAATAGTGAAAGTTGCATTTTTCAATTATGAGACTGGCTCTATGTACTGGCTGTATATTATTACTCATTTAAGGTTTCGTACACACTATTTTTTAAAAATCATATGGGTCAATTTGAGTCCATATTGACCAAAAGACACACATTTGCGTTTTAATAAAAGGATCAACATTGATTAATTAGAGGTGTTAAAAGATGATTCTTCATTATACATCTTGAAAGATGTAGGATCAATAATATGTGAAAGAAAATTGATATGTAAGAATTCGAATGGATCTAGCCATAGCTATCATAAAATGGAAACTAACCCTTTCCAGGGTTAACTTACTTACATTTCTTGTAGAAAATGTTATAATTTTTTAGACAATATCGAATCTGTTAAGGCATAGAAAAGCTGTAGGCATTGGAAGATTAAAAATTTCTTTAGTTTCAGGCTTGCCATTTATTTAATTCGTAATATCTCACAATTTTTGACATTTTTAATCATGTATGGCTCAATAACAACTTTAATAAAATGATAAAAGAGATAAAGAATTTAAAAATCGCGAGCTTTATATTTATCTACGCAATGTCGACCAAAAGTGATTTTTAAATAAGTTTTTACACATTAAAGTAAACTGATAAACTAGTAAACAAAAAGTCAAGTCGTTTGGTCAATTTTTAAAAAGTCATTTGGTTTTAAAGGGTATCCGATCGCTTTTGCCGCCTACTCTACACAAATACTGAATACGGGATTAGTAAATAAAACTATTGAAGTATCCAAAACTATTTTTAATACAATTCGAAAAATACTCTATGCCGATTCGCGATCTCGTGTCTTTCTACCAAGTAATCCTCTCCTATTTCGTGTTCAGATACAGAGAGTCCTAGCTTCGCGAGTAATTGGTCAAACAGAGGATTCGATTTCAGAGGTTCATGGCCGTCAGGATTGCTAATAGAACCGGTCATCGGAGACAGCGAAGAGAATCCATTCTATATCCGCCAATCCTACATTAGGAATAGTTGCAGTAGCGCTACAGGGATCCGCGAAGTTTGTCGAAAGTTCCTCAGGAACGGAACTGTTTTGAAGTACCTCGATGACGGCAGGGTTATCGTTCTTCGTCCAAACGGAGACATTGTAACTTGTATAGCTTTCTCACAGCTTCAAGATAACGAAAACAAGAAGACCGATGACGAAATGAGCTTCAAAAATGGTATCCAAAATGAATTCTTTCACTTGATCCTTTTTGTTCCCTGCGTTCAAATGGTATTTCATTATTGCTTGCAAATTTCAATTATTCACATTTGCGAAAGTATTAACCCCTCGATAATAACACGTGTCATAGAACACTACGCGAGTGGACGCTCATGTGCCAATAATAGGGATTCGTAATATTAAAATTAAAATATCTTTCAAAGTAATAGTTTCTCGACATAAATAGGTTAATCAGAGATCATAACTGTTATAACCAAAAAAGAAAAACAAATAAGGGCTACAAATAAGGATTATAAGTAACCGAAAAGTTTTTCTCTTGTTGGCAAGTGTTATCATCGAGAGAAATTCATTTCGATCACTTATAACAGTTATCAATGTTATCAGTTTTATCACTGTTATTTGCAACCAAAAAATATAAAAATCGATGTTTTTTAATCATTTTGTTCTTCGAATTTTTTTCTTTATATTTTGTGTAGATTACCTTAAATTTCAGATTTTTATTCAGAGTACGGAGATGCATTCCAAAAAAAAAAATCTTTATGCTCCTTCGTGTGTACACTTACAAATGAAATAGCGGCACTGGATACATCCTCCTCGAAACAGAAAAAGTTCTGCGTGAAACATTTTTTCAAATAACGAATAGTTCTGGAGATAATAGTATTTATTGATTAAAATAGAACACTGCATATATTGTCGGATAATGGGGGTAATGAGGGTTCGGATACGGGAGGCTGCTCTACTCTATTAAATTGAACTGTGACATTTGCGGCACTCGATCCTCGCCATCGATAATTTCGTTTACGTTTCCAGTACATGACATTCGACGAGCGTTTTAGCATGTTCGAGGTCTCGGGAATGATTTGAGAACAGGAATAAAGTGTGAAATGAACGTTCTCGAGGCCGCAAATATTTGTAAATTAAAGCGGACCGATTAAAAGCGTGCTGGTTCCATTTTCAAAGGCGACAGATCAGCCAAAGGACCGAGCCTTCCGGGGAAAAGAAGAAGGAGACCGTCGACTTCTTTCAAGTCCCGATTGGCTGAAGCGGACCAGGGAGATCCTGCGTGGCAGATTTCAAGGACGGTGAATCCAAGTGATCGTTAAATTTCATTTTGGCCGGTCCACCAGAACGATCTGATCCAATAAGTAAAGAATCCAGGCTTTACGAGCACTTAACACGTCCACGTTTGATCGTTCATATTTCCCCGAGTCACTTGAACATCTCCGGGAAACTTAAAACCTCCTCCGTTTCCCTCAGTGCATTTCAGTTCGCCCTCCGAAACTTTATCGAAGCCAATTCTAACACTAACTGTTAGCACTCTTCTTCTGTCTTCGCTAACATTCTTCGAGCTTTGTATATTCAATTTTATTTACCAAAGAATCTTCTTATTTTGTCGAATTCGAAGAACCAGTCGTTTTCGTATTTGCTTGTCAATAGCGGACAAAAGAAAGTTTAAATAGTAACGCGTAAGATAATCACCATAATTTTTACGAAATGAAATTTTATTCTAAAGCAACAATGAATTTTCTAAAAACAGTTGCATTGCATCAAAGAACGGAACCGTGAAAACTGTTATAGGGGATAGAAAATTGTTAGTGTTTCTAAAACAGTGAAAGGAGTAAACAAACTTGGTGTAAAAGTATTGTTTAATTCTACATTTTTGTGATTACTTTGTTCGGGGGGGAAAGAAAATTTATATTGTATGCAGAAATGTCCTAAAAATAGAGGCTTTAAAATGAGTCAAAAGAATGTGTCAAAAATGTGTCATGTGTGTTGTCTTTAAAATGTGCCCAAATTTATTATTATACTCTTCTTTTTTTTTACGAAATTATCATAGTTCAAATATGTATCATAAATTTCTGAATAATCGGAAATTTAGTGTTCAAATATATTTAGGATCCACAATACTTGACTTAGGAAAATATTCTGTAGTGAAATTTGTATGGAAAGAAATGTTAGCCTCAGGACTGTTTTCATGGAACAGGAAGTTCCGCGAAATCAATTTACTTAGAACGTTTACTGAAAAAGCTTTTATAGAGAAAATACAAACAACCCTCAAGCACAGAACTATTTGCAATAAATAAGTAACGTATTCAGAATATCGATTTAACTGTAATAATAACTTGACATTGTACCACTACTATTCACTGAACAGATTCTTCTAACATTGATGAACAAAATATGTGTTCCTCTTGTAGGAATACAGTCAGGGACAAAAGTGAGTGGGCATACTTTAAAAACTAATAATGTTTTTTAAAATTGAACCAAACAGCTTGAGTTTTTCCGAGCTGTTAAAAACACTCGGTGACCCAACAATACCAACTAATGTTTAAAATTTGGTGAATATTTCCTGTACGCGTTCCATTTTTATTTAAATTATTCTAAAAGGAAGTCCCTTTTAGTTACCTTTATACTACACATATCAATAGTATAAAGTAAATTTTTGCAAAGGAAAAAATTACTTGAAATGATCTTAGCCATCATTCCTTTTGAAGGACAATAATTATTTAATAATATATAAAATAATACAATAATTATTTAAAATAAATTATAATATATTCAATTTAAAACTATTCAAAATTATTCTTAATATAAAAATTCAATTTGTCTAAAATTTTACTATATTAATTCAATACAAAACTATTTACTATTATTTTTAATATAAAAATCCAATTTATCTAAAATTTTACTATATTAACTCAATACAAAACTACCTAAAATAAATTTTAATATAAAAATTCTATTTCTCTAAAATTTTACTATATTAATTCAATACAAAACTATTTAATATTATTTTTAATATAAAAATCCAATTTACCTAAAATTTTACTATATTAACTCAATACAAAACTACCTAAAATAAATTTTAATATAAAAATCTAATTAACCTAAAATTTTACTATATTAACTCAATACAAAACTATTTAATATTATTTTTAATATAAAAATCCAATTTACCTAAAATTTTACTATATCAATTCAATACAAAACTATTTAAAATAAATTTTAATATAAAAATCTAATTAACCTAAAATTTTACTATATTAACTCAATACAAAACTATTTAATATTATTCTTAATATAAAAATTCTATTCCCCTGAAATTTTACTATCCAACATTTTGGGACATTCTGAGTAATGGAAATTACACGAAGTATGGCTAAACGCAGCGGCATAAAGTTAATCCGATGTGCGAAAAGGTGAACATGATCTGTAAAAAGTTGTATTTGCAGTGCAAACTCTATGTTATTCTGTTAGTTCTTTGATTTGTCGTTTCATAGCAAAGCGAACTGAAGGCTACGCGACTGTAATTTTGGCGCGCCCTGTACGTTTTCTTATTACGGATTTGTTCAATATCCTATTTCCTTAGGAAAGTGACAGCGTCCAGCCGATGACAGACGCCACTGTGAGGGTGTCGCGATACACAGTAGTGAATTACAATGGCCGGCAGTACGAGGTGCTCGACGACTTGGTCGTAAGCGAAGACCATCGATTACTCGTGAGGACAGCGTCCGACTACGAGGTCGACGAGAAATTCACGCGTCGCGACGACGGTACCGACATGTTGCTGAATTCCAATGGAGAGTTGATTGTTGGATTCCCCGGTAGGTCTCCCAGCATTCCCACCATTTTGCGGAACGAATTCTAATTTCTTCGACCCGTTCTACTCGTCCCAGTCGCATCAAAATTTCATAAGGTTTTACGAAGCGAATATTAATGTTCACACACACTTGTCGACGCGTCGCGCCCCGTCAAAGTGATGAGAACACGGTTCATGTACACGTTTATACGCGCTTATAATTATTCAAACGACAAAGTGTTTGCATTCTGCCACGCTTTTGAAATGCAAATATAAGGATTTCCTGTTATATTTAATACGGTCGATTCCTTGTTCAAATAATTTCCACTATTTTTATAGTACAGTCGAACCACTTGGTAATTCAAATTTCCAGGGAAGAAATAATTAGAAAAAGAAAATTAAGAATTTCTAAGAATTAGAAAATTAGACTTACAGAAACTCTATACGACAGTTAATAATTTTGCAATTGCAACGACGTAAGAAAAGAAAAATTGAATTTTTAACGTGATTTATTTATTGCATAAACATATAACCGTAGTTGAGACAGATGTAATCATGTGTAGCCTAATTTGGAGCAACACCTTGATACATCACGTATTTTGGAAATGAAAAATATTTCAGGAGTTAATGATAGCACTAATCGATTAGAAATTATGCTTTGAAAAATACTTACAGCATTACCCCCAGTGGTGTTAAGTCACTAAAAACACAAAAAAGCGTTTAAAGTACTCGTTCATGTATATAGGTCCATTTATTAAGATTAAATTTGTTATTAGTAAATGCTCTAAAAAACTGAGATTCTATTAGCGTACTCACTCTTCTTCGTGTATTGCGGTTTCAGAGTGAACAATATTTTTATTTTACAGTAGTTGTATACCAATGATGCAGAAGTATCACCACTTGTCGAATGTATTTGAATGTTCTTTAATCGGTAGTTTTGAAAGTAGAGTATGTTTACGAATATTCGTAATCGTGCTTGCTCTTTAATGTTTCATAAAACTCCGCCGTTAATGCAACGAAAGTCCTTCGACGTGTGCCTGCATTTTTGTCAAGCATTTTCTCGCCGATGCCGTATTATCAAGTCCCGACTGTAAATATTTATTTTCCACAGGCTAGGCAAGAGGGATTAAAATTATGCAGTGATTCACGCCTGCATCGCATGAACCATTTTCCCGTAACATACGCGAGAGCCAAGTTCACGAACTTGCTACCGAACTTTCCTCGTCTCGACTGCATTCTGTTTGCCCCTACAACCAGTTTTCGCGAATTTTTGTTAAATCAGCAAAAATCTCATTCTTTCTGTTCGTCATCTCTTTTTACTCGATAATATTTCTACGACCTTCGTAAACCTTACTATTTCATTAGGGAGGAATATCGAAATCGTGTCATTTAAAATATATTAGCTGGATTATATTTATAAGCCAGCCTTTATACAGGTTATCTGATTTCACGTGAACCACTCGAATGTCTTTGAAATTATTGATAATATTGAAAAATGTTTCAAACGAAAGTTCTAGGATTTGGAGAGGAATGAGATTCCATGTTAATGGTTTGTTTGTGGATGGAGGAGTAGCGAATATATGAATGGTACGTTCAAGTTCATTATTCCCAATAAAAAATTATGAACCCTCGAATATAAAAAAATTCATTAGTTCAGGTGATATTTTAATTTTAATATTAAGAGAGGGTACTCAATATTTACAAAATTCGCTGGTGATATTATTGAAATGGCACATTACAGTTCGAGTGAAATAGTGAAAGACGAAGTTTATCAACATGAATTAAGTACTCCGAACGACCTTCTGCACTAATATTATTTCGTTGCATTGCAAATTGAAATATCTCTTAGATTAATGGTTTCTTGATATAAGATGGTTAATCACTTTTTATGATAATGGGTGTATACATGGTTCCATTAAAAAGATTAAAGTGACCTTCATGCGTTCTCTACCACTCTATCTACAGAAAAATCATTAACATTGAACATACTGTACATATTAGTACAACACCTTGTACATTTATTAGACAAACTCTATCAGTTTGGTCTTTAAGGTTGCAACATCGATAACCATTATATTTATTATGTTGTTCAACAACCTGTTTTTTGTTTCTTGATAACCAGTAGACGATTCTTATAGATTTTAAAAGTTGTCCTTAATACACAACATTACTCTTGTAATATAATTATGAAGGCATTTAAAACAGCAGGTAAGGCATTCTACTCCGATTGTACAGATTCATTTAACATTAATATTAAAGTATGTCCTATACTATTGGTTTCTTGGCAAAAATAGTTTAATACTTAAGGTTTACAAGAAAAATACAAACTGTAACTGGTGATCGAAAAATGAAACAAAATTTTTTGGTCGTAAGATAAATGTGAATAAATTATTATAGCCACTCGCATAAGTTGACGACTTCACAGTATAACAATCAATTTTTAAATGAAAGCCCATCTATAATTCTTATTATTCTTTTACAAAGTATTGATGTTTTCAAATTGAGGTGTATTGTAGATACACATTCAGTAATATTATGGAAAACATTATCCGCCAAAACATTCTCCGTAAATGATAAATACATTTTTCGCATTGTGGCTTTAATGAATCATCCACTGTACACTATTTTAACACGTTGACTGCCACGTCATCGATATTTGGATGACGGAATTATTTCTTCATATCTAATAGCTTACTGGAAAAGTAATTAACACCATAAATATTAACACGTTAACTGCTACGTCAGTCGCATGTGACTGACAGTGATTTTATATTGGGTTTAGAAATTAATTTTATTATGTGATATCGAGATAAACCGAATTTTATCGGAATCTTTCGAATTCAAAAGGGTTAAGACAAACTCCCCTATAATACGTTTCAAATTTCTAGTTTCGATTTCGTTAATTAAACTACTCTGATTTTGTAAGAATTTTTGGGGTTGATGTATGGCGCTTAACGTGTTAACTATCATTGAACGAATTGCTTTCGTTGTAGGCTGATCGTGTAGGCGATCAACGCGTTAATATTGTAACTTTGGCTAGCACAATTGGTATGCATTCGACAATTAGTTTCCAATTATTCGTTTTGATTACGAAACTTTCTGACCCGTCATCGACCAGGTAAAGTTGAATTAGTTTACGTCACCTTAGACTGTGGGAAAGTTCCACTGTTAGAAGAGTTTGCTCCATTTACGACAATGTCGGTTTTAATATAACTGTGAGAGCCTTAAGCGCTTTTAAATTCATTTCCTTCCGAACTAGCTCCGCGAGTTCGAGGAAAGCAGTTATGTGGTTACTTGCAATGTACATTTACGTTTATTGAAAAATCTATAAAGTTAAATGGGACATTTTCAATTTCTCGGGAAGCTCAGCGAAATGTTTGACATTATAATACTATTAATTCCGCTTACAATTACAATCACAATTGTATGTACTGCATGTTGAATTACATAAATTTATAAATTTCAATTACTTTCGAAGCATTTGTAATCGACCAACATACAATAAAACAAAACTATATCGTAGAATGTAACAGAAAGTAAGCGAATGGAGACTGTAACTGAGATTATTAAGACATTTAAAAATCAGATTATTAACAGATAGGTGAATACTATTATTCTTTAAGAAATTTTATATAATAAGAAATTTCTTTAAGTGGCAGAAAATAAATCCAAATCAATGACCTGGGCAGCATTTATTCAGGCACGTACTGTTATTCTATTTTGCAGACAGATAAATCATTTATTTCAGTTTGAACATACAGAAATAATTTCGTTCTAACAACATTTTACACAAAAAGCCATCATTGGACAGGGGATCTTTATGTAAAATGAAAATTGTCCTGCGTATGTTACAAGAAACAAGAATCACTTAGGCATGTCTTTATTCCTTTAAAAATTTCAGTAGGTCAGAATTGATACTCTTCAATTCTTTCAATCTCTCTACCACTTCAAATTAAAACTACCCATTTTTGTCATATATGCATAAAATCTGGTTATTAATATGTTTACGTCGCATCAATATTTGTACACTTTCTGAAAAGTAAATATTATATATAGAAAATTTATGAAAAATTGCGATTTTAAATTGCGATTGTAATAATAATAACAAATATATTATTGCGATTATGTAGTCCGCTTTGAAGCAGTTTTTCGTCCAACTCTTTTTTCTAATTTTCAAACAAAAAGAAGGTATGGCTTGTTACAGTTGCGCAAACCACCCTTATGCACGCATAATTCCATATAGTCTTTTTTAATTTTTTAATCAGCTTATAATCTCGACAATCATGTATTTCTTTACGACATATGGTTCCTTCCGAACCTTTCCCTTCTCAATCTGTAGAACGGGTTGACGTAAAAAATGTTCAATCCCTTGCACTACTATTCATTTTGTGGTTACAATGACAAGAAATTCTGTATCGTTCAGAATCTTCATCTGAGCGTCTGATTCGATATTGTAGGGCAAAGGCTTAACAACAAATTTTAGTGAAATTTCTTTCACGAATGTCCACCATGCATGGGCGTAGCATCCACTGCTAGAACCATTGCTTTCCTTCCATCCTGTGGACTCGTTGCAGGATGCAGTGGATCCTCCATTGTGTATTCCCCCGTGTGTAAACTGTATAATTCAAAGCTCCGATGCATTTTAGACGGAACACGCATTATGACCGGTTACACGGTGGAAAAGGAGCCAGTGATGTGCGACTGGACCGAGGAGGAGATAGTACGATTCTTCATGACGAGGGGCACGGAGGAGGACGAGTATGCCGAGGGTTCGTTTTCAAATCTGAAATTCTACGGGGAGGCTTCCTCGGGAGCATCGGAGTACGACGATATCGGCGATATATTGATCGCGGACAGCTTTGTCTCTGTCCTGTTGACATGCCGTGCCGAGCACAAGAACTACGCGACGGTGTTCTATGATCAGTCAGCAGTTAGCTGCACCCTATCGATGCCCGACGATCTCCGAGTCAGCATATCGAGAAGAGGTCATTACAAAGTTTCGATGGCGGACGGAGTTAATCTAAAGGTAATCGAAACCCGCGGAGATGAGATTTCCTCGGGAGCCGGTATCTAATGCCGAGGAATCCCGGTTTGGCTACGGGCACATATTTTATATCGCGATCCCGCCGAACTTCCGCGAAAGCCCTTCAAATGAAAAACTTGGCCCGCGTTCCTACATTCGATTTTGATCCTTAATTAACCCTCGGACATCTCTGCGAGTTCTAGGCCTATGAGTTATTTTATTCCGATGGTCTCTCCTCCCTCCGAAAATTGAATCCTCCTTATGCGAATTTGAAAAAGATCTCACAAAGCCCATTTTTAAAAATATCTTCGTAGAGGTATCCCAAAAGTATCCTAATCGTATCCAAGTTTTCACAGATGGATCCAAATCCAACGATGGATGCGGATGTTCTGTTATATTCCCCAATAATCGAAAACTTTTCAATCTTCATGACTACTGCTCTGTTTTCTTTTGTGAGGCCTGTGCCATATTACAGGCTGTTCAATCCATTTCATTTGCTCAAGACCCTTACGTGATAATTTTCACTGATGAGTGTCCTAGAGAGCTTATCTAATTCCGAAAACCAAGACACCATCATTACACCATTATACCATCAATGCCTTAATCAAAGCTAAAAATAACAACAAAGAAATCATTTTTTCATGGTTTCCCTCCCACGTAGGGATATTGGGTAATGAAACAGCGGACGATGCGGCTAAAGAGGCCTCGAGAGAAATACCTTCAAACAACTCGGCACTTACACCCCTGCCCAAAAGTATGTGGACACTAACCATCTTTATAAAATTGGCGATATATTATGTATACTGTTATTGTTAGACGGTATTTATTGTTAAATTCTGTTACGTGCATGTATCTAATGTATTTTAGTAGCATAAAATTAAACAATTTACTTATTTAATTTTCTTAAATAAAAAAAATTCGCCCAGAAAGCCTAATGCTGCGTTATATTTTCTTCTCATCCACGTATCCACCGCGTGCTTTTATAATTGCGTTTACCAGTCGTGGCATCCTGGCTATTAATTTTTTCATTATTTCGCTGTCAATACGGTTCCATTCGGATTGTAAAACTTCCCACAAATGTTTTTCTGATTTTGGACAATGTTTTCTGACTTCTCTATCCAAGTGACCCCATAGTTTCTCTATGGGATTCAAATCGGGGCTTTGGGGTGGCCAATCCATTATTTTTAAACCAGAAGATTGTTGTGACTGGTGTAAATAGTCTCTACAGATTTTGGCAGTGTGTTTCGGATCGTTGTCTTGCATAAATGTGAAGTTAATGCCAATTATTCTCTGTCCGGATGGAATCGCCTTCTCAACCAAGATGTTTAAATATGCTTCTTTTTTTAAAATGCCGTCTATTTTTATTAATTCTCCCGTCATGTTGTTCCCAAACCATCCCCACACCATCACAGAACGACCTCCATGTTTAACGGTGGGCACCACACAATTGTCATTAAATTTTTCGCTAACTTTTCGACGAATCAAAACACGCCGTTTGGATCCGAACACTTCAAATTTTGATTCGTCGGTCCACAACAATTTTTCCCAATCTTCCAATGACCAATCTTTATGGTGTTTAGCCCACTGAAGTCTTTTTCTTTTATTTTGTGCCCTTAACAATGGTTTTTTTAGTGCAACCCAGCCACGAAGACCGCCCTCCGCAAGACGCCTTTTCACCGTTGTCACCGAAATTGTTTCATCCCTGGACTTATTAATTTCTGCAGCTATTTCGGGGGCTGTTTCTCTTCTGTTTCGTTTACTTACAGTTATAATATGCCGATCTTCTGCCTCAGTTGTTTTTCTAGGCCTTCCAGATCTTTTTGCAGAGGAACAAATTCCTGTAGCACCGTACTTTCTAACACTATAATTTACACAAGATTTAGAAACTCCCACTTTTCCTGCCATTTCCCTTATAGAATATCCTTCTTCATGTAGCGTAATTATCTGAGAACGCATTTCTACACTTAATTCCATGCTTTTTGTGCCCATCGTGTTCTCACAAGAATTCAAATCGAACTAATGTCGATGGAATAACAGAGGGGTTGCCACGCTCTTATCTACGGTCTTTCCACTCTGGATACTGTTTCTAAATATCGATATTAGTCTTGAGAATGTTTCAGAATGTACTAAAGTGAAGCAGTCATCGTGAAATGAACGAACAAACGTTTATAAACCGCCCGCACGCAAAAGAATATAACTCAGTATTAGGCTTTCTGGGCGAATTTTTTTTATTTAAGAAAATTAAATAAGTAAATTGTTTAATTTCATGCTACTAAAATACATTAGATACATGTACGTAACAGAATTAAGCAATAAATACCGTCTAATAATAACAGTATACATAATATATCACAAATTTCATAAAGATGGTTAGTGTCCACATACTTCTGTAGTTACGTCGCGAGATACAAACAGGAGACAAACGGTGTTAGGCATACTATCGAGTAGCCGTCAACTTATCGGCACGGGTTGAATTTCCATTAGATCGAGGACGACGCTTTGTCGTTCGAGGGCAACACGTGCGCCACTTGTGGCAGGCAGTCAACGTCCACCTACAACTTCTTCCCATCCGAGATGCTGGGCGTCGTATTCACCAGCCTCGATGTCTGCGGAAATATCTTCGAGGTGAAAGACGATGGCAAAACTCGCTATCACGGCGTAAGTGAACCGTCTGGACGGCAGAAGTTCAGGTCGAACGCGGATGGTGTCGGATCGAGCGAGGAGGAAGAGGAGGGAGGGTATTTCAAGGGGAAAGAAAATTTCGTAGGCTTCGACTATGACTGCCACCATGAGGAAGGTTACACGGCCTTGTCGATCAGCCGATGCAGACTATTCTCGATGAATCGAGATCTGACGGCTTACGAGTACCATCATCGATCGACCAGGGACCAGACGGAGGCGGCCGCTGTTCCCGATAACGAGACCAGCGTGATCTTGTATCCAGCACCGCGACGATCGAAACTTCCTCGTCTGATTACGCTCGAGACGGCGAAACCTGAGTCACGATCAAAGGCCACGCTATCATTTCGGGTTAGATAATCGGAATAGTTCGCTACCGTTTGCTTCCTTGGTCCTGCCCCGCCACACGGATGCTTACTCGAACAAAGTAGCCTTTGAATTTCAGCCACCGAGGAAAGAAAATTGAGGGGACGCGAAGGGAATTGTACCGAGGTCGGGTTTCTTCGTTTCGGGGGGGAATGGGTCAGGGGAAAACGAGCCAAGCAACGAATACAGTCGAGATTTGACGTTCGCTTCCTTGGAATTAACTTGACCCAAGGACCGAGGACGCATTTCTGAGCGAAAGGAAGATTAACGCTAAGTTTACGGAGCACTAAAAATGACATTATATCATTACATTGCTATAAAAATAACGAGAATGTGTCTATTCAAATTCTTAGCCACCTTTCTGTAATTATACAGGGTGAGAGTCGCTTAACTGTACCAGCTGAATTTACCTGCAATCTACCAACCGTATAAAAAAACATTTCAAACAAAAGTTGTTAGACGTTAACCGGCGTATACAATCTAATAATCAGTTCTTTTGTGTTTCACTTTGTTATCGAGATACTGAAGGGGACAGGATATGTGATTTCAAAGAGAATCAAATGTTGAGTAAAAAAGTATTAAGGCATGTGGAGAAATATGATGATAAACATTTTTTAGTTTCAATTATTTGTTTGCGAATTTTTTACTAATGTGTATGTGGTGTTTTTCTGATTAAAACGAGTCCAAATATGATACGATTTGTATTGCGTTTACTCGTTTAATCCATTATCCGAACACTCGCGTCCGACTGACTAGTACGGATAATCGAGGTTCTCCTAAACCGTGGATTAAACAAGTAAATATGATCCAAACCGTACCACGTTGGGTATCATTTTAATCGGTAAAGCGTCGCGAACATGTTGGTGAAAGATTCGTGGAAATATAATTAAAAACAAATCAGCTATCATCGAATTTGAAGAATATCTTAGTAACTATTACTTTTTCACATTATGTACGTCAATACTTTTTTACTCACCATTCAATACTCTTTCGAACCGTATACTTAAATATCACACATTATAACACAAAAACTCAAGGTCATCTTTATATCTCAATAATTGTAATTATACAATATTTATATAATATTTATATTTTAATTATATTTAAAAAACAAAACAAAGTAACGATAGCATTTTACGTCTTATTTGATATAACGATAATTTCATTTGACACTTTTTGTTATGCAAGGAATATGTTAATAGTAGATTTAAGTACAGTTAAATGACTCACCTTGTATACTCAAAGAAATAAAGTTGAATAATCCTTCATAAATGCATCTTTACAGTCTCAATGATCGCATATTAAAAATATTATAACGCGTCATTTTTACGAGTCCCGTAAGCGTAATGTTAAGAATCTGTTTATTTCATGTTCTACATTTGTAATTGTTTAGAAGCATTAACGCGATCTAAATATCACTGTATTATGTATGTGTATGTGAACGGTGCAGGCAATTTCATTTTAATTTTATTTCATATTTTTCATAATTTAGCAGATTTTGTAATCTGCGGAAGTTTATGCATTTATGGACAAAATGGGTGGATGGAATTTAAAATAGTTGAGAGATTAAAACAGTTTAAGGATGTTCATACATTATCTTCAATTTCATAAAATTTGTAAAGAAAAGAAAAACTTGTATTTAGTTTCTATGCCTTTCAAATAATTTAGGAAATTATTATTTTGTGTAAAATTTCGCAGTCTAATGTGTGTGTATATTCGACATAAACATCCAAAGGATTAAAAGAAGAGAAACATGTTCATTTAACTTTTGTTTCACACAGTAGGTTTAGAAATTTTTTGTTTTCCATAAGGATATACAGACTAGTTATTATTAATGTCGCTGCAATTCTATTAAAAACAGGAGTACAAAGTTAGGCCGACAAACTTCGACAGAACGGATTTGATAAGAAGTACGTACGCCATTCCATACGATTGGTTGTTTCCTTTCGGAAGAAAAGGCAATGGAGTTTGGAAAAACACACAGGACCTGCCATTTATGTGCGGAAACGATAAGACTCTACCAAAATTATTGGAGATACGTGTTTTGTACGGTTTCAAGAAATCTGGCGAAAATGCAGTGATAAATATACAAAGAGCTCTTGGTCGCTATTGGATGTCCGTGAGTACCTATTTTCATTGTATGACACTTCCAAAGAATGTCCTAATTAACCTTGCTACTGGCTTTCTTTCGTGCACTGTGAGAACTTGTGACCGCGTTGCTTTAATTATTAATAATAATACTCTTTTTCGAGTAAGATATTACCCCCTCCTTTCAGATTAAACGATTCAATATGATCTTTCGAAATTAATTAATTAGTTTATCCGAGAATCGAAAAGACATTTTTAGAATTTTTAATCTGTGGAAGATTACACGGTAAATCGTAATAATTCTCCATAATTGAAGTCATAATTGAACTTTTATGCTGCGTGTATATAATTAAAGTTTAAATTAAAATGTCCATCACACGGATAAATACTTCTTCAAATTATTACGATATTCACAGTGTATCTACACGATATTTAATAATATTTAAACTGGTCGATATTTAGCCAGATACTGTGGAATTTACTTTCAAAAATCCCTCACGGGATGCGGAATTAAAATCAAACAATGACCGAGTAGAGACGTCGAACGCAGGGCAAATGTTGCTATTATAAATTTTACACAAAATGTTAAGCAAAATTAATTTTTAAGGTGTAAATGTGTGGTTGTATCAGTAAAGAGAAGAAATTTAAAGTTTAAATTTACACAAAAGGAGTTCATTTGGGTGATACTTATTGTAAGGATAAGATAAAAATTTCAGAACCGGTATAAATTTATTAATAAAACAGTAGCGGTTTCTTCAGAATTTTTCTGGTATTGTAAGTACTCTAGAAGTGCATCGCACTTATACAGAATATTAGTATTCATGGTACAATCGTGAAGGGAATGACTCTACATGGAGAAGTCGAAAATGTAGAACAAAATTTTTACATTTGAGCTTTTCAAGAAAGTCGAGCACGCGTGCATTAGTATGTACGTGAAATAGAACTGGTAAAGCATAAGCAGACACTTCAACCAGGACTTTGAAACTCATTTTGTTTGAAATGGAACCCTCGTATGAACAAATTTTAATCTACATTTTTGGTTTATTTTTTTGCGCGTAGTGATACTGCATTTCTAATTCTGTAACGAATGTTACAATATTCTATATGAATTCTTTTTACACTGACTCTCTTCCTATTATAATGTAAAGAATGAACAGGAATCAATTATTAAGTGGTTTTAATTACAATCTTCGTGAGTACGAATAGTATTTTTTAATTTTTTTTTTTATTATTTTCAAGAATTTTTATGAGTAGTAAAAATATTCAAATACATATTTAACACTAACCGTACCACGGTTATTTTATAATTATTGTAAATACAAAGATATTTTCATTAGGAATTTTAAAGAAACTTCTTCATTCAAGAATTCACATATTGTCACACAAATTGATAGAAATCATATTGTAATTTTTATAAAAGAACATATACTGGTTTCATTTTGCGCTCGGTACGATTAATGCTGTAAGGTAATTTTGATACCAAGAAATGGAAACGTTCATCTTGCCTGAATCAAGAATGTATAAACAGTTCTGTACTACATTGATCAATAACAAATATTTTTCATCAAACAAAGCTTTCAAAGTTGTTCCACCCAAGACTTCCATAATTTGTTCATGACTTGTTCGAGATATATTGATGAATCGCAACGTAGATTGGTTCGATAAACTTCAGCTTCTGTTTCATTGTTTATTTAAACACAGTCGAATTCATCCGTATCGACTTTATACTGGCATTGTAGTTTCTTCGATCTTTATCTTTCGTAAATGTAAGTTTCAGCAAACGTTATTTTACAACTGTAACTTATTTTTGCGTAATAAATCCTCCTATGACCGATTGTATTACTCATTTTACCAGAAGCTGCATATTTGTTCTTGGGTAGATGTTATTGAAAGAATTGTTGTTAACATCCTCATCAAAAATGATTGATCATAGTGAAGAATTATAGAGGAAACTTTTACATAGTTTAACAGGCTTTATCATTCTATAATACGGTTTTTTAGGTGCCATTTAGCGGCTCCGCTCGTTACGCGACGCGTGACAGTCCCTACATACAAACATGGCGGCGCCCTTACCTGTCAAAAACGCTGAAAATCGCATATCTTTACTCACTCACAACTTTGGAACTAGTAACCTTCTAGAATTATAACTTAGATTTTCGGCATTTTCTCGTAAAAATCTACAGGTTTACATAAACAAGCCAAAAATTTCTGGTTTCCTCAGGTAAAGTTTAACCAAGATTTCCATTTTGCACCTGCACTAATGCACTTCCTGTATCATTTTCTTCTATCTTCAATAACAACCGAGTTATAATTCGGTCCAGTTATGATATACACCTTGCACTTCTTAGTTAGTGTTTCGGACTGACTGAAAATTGAGTCATGAATAAAATAACCAATACATTGAATGAAACAGAATTAATGACCCGTATGCTCAAGTTAATATAAAATCGTGTGCTCTTGAGTTTTTTTGTGAGCCTGTTTTAATAAACACAAATAAAGATTCCCTGGTAGATCGGTTTGGTTTGTTCAATTTTGCTCCTTACTGTACACAACCCTAGTAATTTGTTCACAAATCGATGAAATGATAAAAATATTTGGTGTTACAATATCAGTTAGTGAGCGGTAGCAAGGATCCAGCTACGCCAACCGATAGTGCAGACACGCAGGAAGACATCGAGGAGATTTTGGTCTCGTTGGAGCAAGATCTTCGCGATTTATCATTGGGTATCAAAAAGACGATCGACGCGACGACGTACAGATATGGCTTGTCGAGACGCTGGAAAGAACCAGGGGCGGGGAAGAAGCCACCACGAAAATCGATCGAATTCAACGAATTGCTCAAGCAGAAGGCCGCAAAGAGGGAAGAGCTCCAATGGTACAAATGGTGCTTCAAGGAGAAATTCTATCTACCATACTTCCAGAATATCACGGGAGCGTGTTTCCTTTGGGTTCTGGAATGCGTGGAGAACGCCCCGAAAATATCGTTGGCGAACCACTCGCTCGGGGAGCACGATACATATTCTCAAATACAAGAAAGCGAAGAGGAACTTCAGTAAATTCATTATGTTAATTACTACGATCCCTCGGTGAGCCCCACCTAACAATAAGTGGGGCCACTTGAATATCTAGTCAAATTATGATAATCCAAAAAATCTTTTTACACTACGAATGGCATCGAAGGTCCCACATCCGACGAGACTATTTTTCTCTAGACTTTTCAAGTATTGTAGTAGACTTCAAGGAAAATACAACGACCTATCACGTTATGAATTTGAACCTTGAAATAGCTGTGGAATACTTAGTTTTAGACAGCTTTTTGAACCAAATATTTCACTGTTCGATGGTTCAACCTTTCTGAAGATTATTCGGAAAGATGACATCGGCCACTAGACTGCGGATCTTCGTGCAAAATAAAAATGTTCTACAGCCATTGCCAGTAACATTGACCAAACAGAATCTTCAATAAGCCGAGAATAATATGTCGACAGTCTATTCCTTCAAATTGCACTTGCTCAGTTTCGTCATAAATGAATCAAATCCGCAGTCTATTGACGACATATAAAGGTCCCATGAGAATAAGGAGAAATATCACAATTTAACATTTTTTAGAAAACAAAAATTTATCGTTCAATCTATAATTTCATGCTTCAGACTTTCATTTGCAATACGACGCCAATGATAAAGAGTGCACAAGCAGCATGCGAAAACGTTGTGTTCCATAATGAAGTGTCTTTTAGAATGAATATAATGCGGCAAACTCTTCTAAAATGTGCTATTGAAAAGATAAATATTGAGGTTCTTTTGATTACATATTTTCTTCTGTTAATAGCAACAATGAATCTGACATTGCCTCTGACCAGTCGATGCCCGAAATCATGAAAAGATGGATGACCTGCTGTGACGGCTGAGCTGCATGTGCCGAAAGAATTACGAAGATGAAGATGTTTTTTGTAAGATGCTATTTATATGAATTTCCGCTTAACTAAATTATTTTTTGAAGAGCAGAATGGGAATAAAATTTACTTCACTGATATACAAAATAAATCATCAAGAAGTATTCCATTTTGAAACAATCTTCTCTAGAGCCTATGTTTAATTTTTCTTGGGCAACTATCACTTTCGGTGTTAATTATACAAGGTGTTTCCGAAATCGTGATATCAAATTCGGCCGCGTGGTGATTCTACACACAAAAACAAGTCGAAAAGAAGGAATAACATATTTTTCTTTGACGCCTCGTTTTCGAGAAAAATGAGTTTTAATATCGAGTTCGCATGCCATAGTATTTGCAGGAAGTCTTTTATATAGCGTTCTAGGCAAGCCTCCATAACCTTGAATAATCTCCATAATCACTACCTTCTTACACAAAAGTTTCTTTGCAATGTTTAAAGAGCAGTAGATTTAATCACACACGTTACATCTTAATTTATTTTCAAATTGCAACAAAAAGGGTGAAGCCAGATAAGGAGGACGAAAGTACCAACAAACCAAATTGAATTTTCAATAGGCTATTCGATAGTTTATCCAAAGAAAATACTTTGTGCCAATTTTCAACCCTATATGGAGGGTCGTAACGGGGTGACAAAGAAAATCCGGATTTTCCGCAATTTATTTTCCACTTTTCAATTAAAAATTCTGAAAAATCAGGCATATTTCAGGTATTAAAAGTGCACATCTATGAATTTTTAGAAACGAAACTGAATTTTAAAAATTAACAAAAGTTTTAGAATGCCGATTTCTTCTAGAAGTTATGAGATACTATGTTTATATTTTCACAGTTTCAACATCTCGTTATAGTTGTTAACATATAATTTTCTCAGACTTTTCAAAGTGGGGGCACTTTGTTTCAAGACACCTAAACATGGCATTACTATTTGATTGTTACAAGATGCAATTGGAGATACATAGTTGAAAATACAGCATTTTATGCTTGCTCTTTTTCTTTCAAAACGTCAATGTCACGCGTGTCCGGCCATTAATTCATAGACAAACACCGAGAAAGATAAAACTGTTTAAACATGACTGCGCTTCGCGTATTATCGCCGAAGGATTGATGGGTCCTCGTAGATAGAAACTACTACCTATGCAAGTTGTACAGTACAAAATCCGGTTAATATTTGACTGACCCTCGTAGTATTATCTTGGAGAAAGAGGCTTCCGGATTTACTGGTCTCATGCTTCCTTAATCTTAACGTTCGGAATCGACTTCGTTCTTCCTCGGCGGAAGATCATATTCTACCTGATTCCCATAAAGTTAAGGGAGAGTATAATTTTATTCAGTATTGGTCATTGATAAAAAAGCGGAAAAGGAACGTCGATGGCAAAGATTATGGACGGAAAAATCGAGCCAAGGGTTCCCGTGAGACGGACTCAGTCGAAGGAGTACGTATAAAACGGGGACGATCCTGGTTTTTTCATCACCGTGCCACGTCACATGACGTGATTCAGAAGGGAAAATGATATAGGTTAAAAATACGTGAGCAAAATTTTTCAGGGGTAGCAGAACCCACCGGAAATATGAAGTCGATTCCGTGTCTCTGAACGACTCGATGAGATACCTATCTGTGGTCGAGGAAAGCAATCCTTAAAACGTTTCCTCAAGGACGTTGCGCTGCACACGAACATGTTCATTATCCGTGAAAGGATAATCGTTATTAATTAATAATGGACCTTTCATTAACATTTACCTTTAGATTCATGAGCTCGTAACATTAATAAAATGGTCTGTTAATGAGATCAACATATTCTGTATTAGTATCGGTTACTGTGTATCAATTCACGAGCATCTGCATAAATTCACGCACTGTGCGCAGTATGCAAATAACAGAACGTAATATTTAGAATTTACATAGGTTTTCGCCATTATTACTTAAACAATTGTAATTAATTAACCGAAACTACATGATCGAATTACAAAACACTGAATTCCAAACTACATCAATGACGTACGTTATTTTATGCATTCGTAATGTCAGGTTAGGTCGAATTTTCATTGTTACGTGCTGTTTTCTTCAATATCATGGCAAATATTCGCACTGATCATAGAAACAGAGAATTTGACAAATATTTCAACTTAATTTAAAGAATAATTCCATTTAATTTCAAAAGATTTGGCGAAATTTTCTTTATACTGTTAGATATTGATCCAGAACATTTTATTGCACAGATGATCAATCTTACTTACTTTACACAGCTTGTGATATTACGGACGAGGCATCTTGTTTATTTAATACCTAATTAGTAGGTTGTCTGCGACATTAGTGCCTACCTAAGAACAATATCAAGGAAATAGTTAAAAGAATGGGACCTGGACAGAAATTTGTTTTGTGATTAGAATACTATAAAAATTAATTTTTTATTTTACATTTTTTGCATAATGCATATGCTTTGTATATTTATGTTTAAAAACATATACAATAATATATTGTAGTGTCCACACAAATACAGGCCATATAAAACCATATTTCTGTAACCTTGAGTTACTAATCGAGCGTTAGTTATGTTCGTAATTTATTGTCACGTGAACTATAGTGTATCAGAATAATTGTGTAAAGTATTTTATATACATGTAACGAGCAAAACTGACTCTACACTATTCGAAGCAATATAACTTTTTAAAAAATAGATCGAATGACTTGAATGTTATTGAGAAGTTAGAAGGATTAGTTTATTAGACGAGGTGTACAAAATTTTTGAAAAAAATTTGAATTGGTCGAAATCGCAAAAGAAATAGTGAAAGTTGGTTTTTTAGCCTTTTTTTTATCTGAGCCTGTATTGAAAATTTAAAGAATGTATTTGATTCGCTCGAATAAATTATATTCATGCTGAAAATTTCACCAATATTGGTTAATTCGTTTAGGAGTTATAAGCGCTTAAAAATGGAAAAATTACCATTTTTCACAATTTTTGACTTAAAATCGTTTATAACTCCTAAACGAATTAACCAATATCGATGAAATTTTCAGCACGGATATAATTTATTCAAGCGAATCAAACACATTTTTTAAATTTTCAATACGGGCTCAGATAAAAACTTTTACTATTACCACTATTATTTTACTTATACCAAATATTACTATTTCTTTAGCGATTCCGACCAATTCAAACTTTTTTCAAAAATTTGTTACACCTCGTCTAATAAACTAATCCTTCTAACTTCTCAGTAACATTCGAGTCATGTGATCTAATTTTTAAAAAGTTATATTGCTTCAAATAGTATATCCTGTGAGAGGCCCTGATTAAATGAATATTTAATATTCATTATGCTTTAAAAATAAGTATGATTAATATAGGCACAGTAATTGGTTTCCTTATTCTCGTTGTATTTAGAAACATTTAACAGTTACTTAAACATACATATATTATGTATATCAACAACCAGAAGTCTTAACAATGTATTCCCCACGAATCTTATATCTTCTTTTTAGGTCGACACAAAATTCTATTCTGTTGTACTTAAGGATTAAAGAAAATGAGACTATAGAATAAACATTTTCTCTTTTCGTTTAAGAAACAATTTGAAGACAACGCGGTTTTAATTACAGCGGTCAAGAACAGAATCAGCACTGTTAATGTGAAATAATAGATCAAGAAAATTCTGTTATTTCAATATTTCCCAGTTGCACGGTAACTCAGCGGTTTTTTCTACAGCTCTCTGCATCATAAATTATTATCACTGCAATCTTCTTTCCCATATTCCGAGCAGGATCATCGTCGCAATTTGAAATTCATTAGTAAAGATTGAAACGGCAAGCAAAGCCATAAAAAATTACGAGACAATGATTAATGTTAGCATTCCTTGGGGGAAATTCGCGGAGAACTCGGAGATGCGAATAATCAAGATGGGAAACAGATGAAACGTCAGTTTTATCATAAATAACGTTACACGGTCTGCGTTCTTTATCCGCGGTACAATTGGATCGATGTACAATCTAGGCGTCCGCGAATTCCAAAGGTAAACTTTGCGAAATTACCGCAAAAGAAAGTCTTCACTGTCATTTCGACGCCAACGTGATCCAGGTTCTATTATTATTTTCGCATTCTTTCGCTGCTCTTTTCATCCGGTGTTCCCGCGAACCACGATCCAACCGATAATAATAGGTACGCCGTTCTTTCCCAAAAAATCCCTCCGGATTTTCCTGCGGGCTTTGAGCACGCGATAAAAAAACAAAACTACGTTGCAGTTTTACCGTCTCGAATAACACGCCGCACAGGTAGGGACCGGCAAAGCCCTTCGCGCGGGAGTTTTCATATTTTCCGACGAAGGCGGGAAATACTGGATATAACGAAAACAAAGGTTGACAACCTGGATATGTTTAAACCATGAATCATCAAGGTGTCCAACGTGTGTTCAACGTGGAAAGTAGTATACTCAACGGCAGAAAAGTGACACACCTTTACATACGGCTATATCTTTTCTCTTCCTTTTTATTGGTAGTTTCTTGTCGCCACCAGCTACGAGGTAATTGACGATCCTGTCAGCTGCTTCGTCTATTTCTCGAGCAATAATGAATTCGGATTATTTTGTTCTTGTATCTTGTAATATATTAGGCACTTGAATAAGTTTCTGCCATTTATTTGGAATATAAAAGTCCTTTGTTACAACAGAAAAATGGAGAATAAATCGTTCGAAGTACTTTCGCGTACAAATGTCCGATTTTTAACAGTAACGTTAAGTAACGAAAATATGTAATAGAGCGTGGATTTTTCTGCATTTAGGATGAGAATGAGTTTCAGAATTACAAATTAGGGGAATTATTAGAAGAATTTAAAAATATTACTATTATTAGGTTGTTGCATATGAAATATTCGACTTTTGACAGGAACGTTGAACGGCGAAAATGTGTAAACAATAAACAGAATTTTTTTGAAACAAAAGAACAAAAGATAACAGGGTTTTGCCGTATGCTGAAATAAACAATTTAAGTACCTAATGTACGGTCGCACACTTATAATTTTTGCTCATTTTTGGAATTATGTGTGAACTATATATTTTCGTTACCCTATATATTGCGAACTCCATTGTACGTACACATTGTATGTAAGCGGATACTATTGTTCATCAGAATTGTGTTATACGCTGTTAATAAGTATTCATTTTGTAGGAGCACTTCGCGTATATTGATTTCAATATTAATAAGAGTGATTGAGCGAAATTAACGGCATCCATCTTGGTTTAGCAAGAGTAAGTTGGATTGTACCCGAAAATTTTGATACTATCCCTTTGTTGCTGATCTTGCTCTTTTATAGGAAATAATTACAAGATATTGCTATGAATTTCACATGGTCAAGAGAACCTGACCCCTTAAGAAATAATTACAGTTGATACCTTCAAATTCCAAAACACTAGGGACATGTTTTGCATTGGAAATGACTCTGCAATTAATTCAATTGAATAACGCAATAAATTTATTCTTACGCCTAACGAAATATAAATAGACGAAACAAAACTATCAAAATTATGTAAGCATTTTTAGAAACCCGAATATGATACGAGAGTGGAATATATTGAATTGTACTTTCTGAATGACCTTGGTAGAGTAATTTATTCAGCGCTCTTTATCTCCACCGCTTCTAAATATTTCCGTTTTATTTTTATTAATGTAAAAAGTGGATCAAAATAAGACAGAGAGATTTAACAGAGTTCGTTTAACATTTTAATTCAAACGTAGGTGGTTATATTTAGATTCACGATTTTAGCAATTGCAAGATCGTATATCACGTTCCACTATACTGTTGTATAATATTTATCTTAAAACTAGCTCCAACACGATATTATTATTATTATCCTAAAAATAACAATATCACACTTTCGTTGTGATTTTACAGTAATCTCAATACTATTTATTATGTCAAATATTCTCCACACAATAAAACATTATAGTACCTTGTACATATTTTTAAATGCGAGACTTTAAGTGATAAGTAATAAGTAATAAGTCTGCGAACAAGCACTTGTCTCGATACGAATAAATCCTTTTTTACAAGAATTTTCCACGGTACCTGAAAAACCATGTCTCATTTTTGCCTTTTAGAAACAAAAGTGTTTCGAAAAAAGTCCATTTTGATTTATACGAACCGTCCGCAACATCTCTACATTTCCTATTTTTCAACTCTCGTTGTAACTGCCCAACGAGCATCCGGGAATTCTTTTTTTTTTTTACTTCGTTTACATCCATCTCCATATCAACGCCCATTCAGCTCACGCATCGTGTTTTGTATTTTCATCTTTGTTGTTCATAACCGTACGGTCTCCTGGCACACACGTTTTCCCTTTTTCTTTCGTTACAGTTTTATTAAACCAGCAGTCATTTCAGTTTGCAATAATTGCAAAAGGGAATGTTTAAAGGGTTGGCGAGAGGAACCGCTTGCATCCGGAAGATGGTAAATTGGCAAAATCGCTTCACACCGGTTTGAGCTGTGCGTTAACGTGTTACGTCATACATGATGAACATAGTTCATTTTTGTGACCACACATTAATTATTAATGCTTACACTGTAATGCGCACAGTGTGAGCGAGCTGAAATTAAAATAGCAATTATAGGATTTTATTTATTCTTGTTAGTTTGGTTTCAAAACATGTACTATTTGGACATTTTTCAGTCCTACTCGATATTGAAAGGTTATAAATAAATATAACAACCACAGTGGAAACATGCATTACCCACTAATGCTCCAGATGAAAAATGATATATGTACAAATCAATTGTAAGAACCATGAACTGATTGAAAAGTATTCCCTTTTAATAATTTCATGAAGTCAAAAATAGATCAACATTCTGAAATTCTTCTAATATCTTCACAGTTTCGTCTTTCACTCGTTCAGTTTTGTCATAAATGCATAGAATCCGCAATCTAAATATAATAATAAAATTATAATGTATGTTCTTTTTTAACAGTTCTCCCAAATATCATAACCTTATATTTTTAAAGTTAAGCGAGGCAGTTTACGAATAATCAATACGATTATAAAATGATTGTGCATTAAATATATTTAACCCTTGAAAGGCGGAACTTGGGTCCGTTTTAATCCATGATTGTAAAACGTTGATTCTAAATTCTAATTATTAAACAATTATTTTAAATTATTAGCTATTTATCTATTAAGAAGATCGATTCATACATACGTGGTAGTTATAACTTCTAAAATCTCAGACAGAACAAATAAAATCACTCACGTAACAATTGACAATTAGCGGGAAGCAGAGTTGCTCACGCAGATGCTCACGGCTCTAGGGGACAAATGAAACGATTATGTTTAAACAGAATTTGTTCAAAAAGAGGAATTGTTCATGACAGAATTTGTTCATAACTGTCTATTCCCAGCCGTGGTTTGTAATGGTTGTAACTATCGACAAGAAAGTCGGTTTTATTTATTCTCGTCCTGAGATTGAACGTCACTGCGTGTTGTACAAAATGTCTGTAAGCAACCTAAAATAAAAAAGCGATGGAGCTGATGCGTGGCGGGTAATGAAAGCCCGAAGAAGAAATCCGGGCTCCGATTTTTCCGTGGACTTCGCACGAAGTCGAAGAAGAAACGCAAGGAAGAGGAATAAAAACGTGTGCCATACTTTTACGAGTCTTCTCTACTTTCGCGAGTAATGTGCGAGGCATATGGTACTGTGACGGCTGTTACCCCTTTACGGTCCTCTGTCCCCACCCTCTGGCCATCCGACTGCCATGCCGTTCTCCTCTTCGAGTTCGCCATCCTCGGTATTCCAGCCACGCGTCCTAGAATCACCGGCTGCTAAAAACGTGCATGCGAGACGAGAATGTCCGCGCCTTAAATGACGATGCCATCCCCTGCGCCGACATTAAACAAGTGTTCGAGAGTCCGAGGCTACGTTTCCCCTCGATATTGCCAGCCAGCACCGATCGCTAAATGCGTGCCCGGCCGATCGTGTGCCGGCAGTTAGCATAATTCGATCGCCCGATGCGAGTTTTTGGGAATCTCGGGGATACGGTGATTCGATTTAACGAGCGAACTGCGCG
>CM052146.1:157793-177982 GCA_028454255.1 Halictus ligatus | reverse complement strand
GATTGGTCCCTGTTCAGATTCAGGTGATGATTCCCTGTAACAGGTGATTCAAGAATGTGCAAACGTGCACATTCTAAACGGGTGTAGACTACTTCTGCGGTACACGGCGCCCAATTGCGCGCAAGTGTGCAATTACTTTTATCACCGAAAAGTTTGACGGCAAGGGTTTCTTAGGAGTTGCACTCATGGACGAGAACTTTTAATTACATGCATACCGTGGGCGTCGTTAGTAGATTGTTTAATTAAACCGCTGTGCAACTTATTAACAAGTATTATTCGAGTACAAATCATGGCGAACTTAATAACTAATTAACATACTCTCTTTTGGTAACACTTTCATATCGTGATTTACTAAACGTAATTTCTTCCTACCTTTTTAATGAAATACTAAGAAATTTGAAAAAGTGGAAATATTAATTTTTTAATACCATATGCATAATTTAATTTTTAATACCATATGCACAAATAATTTGTCTTCTATTACGCGAAATGCGAGCTCTAATACTATGAATAATCAGATGAATGACAAAATGCACAGCTAATCTAGACCAAAAGCGTGGTTCATAAATTAATACTATTAGCAACACTGTAACTATTTTTCTTTTTCTGTGTACGTGGTGTATAAAAATTATGTTACAATTACCATAGTGGAATTCTATGCCTCTGTGGAGATCTGTTAAAAACATGTACGGCAAACTTAAACTTGAATCTCAAAGTTAACATTATTTTTTATTGTATTGTATAGTGCTCATCGCGAGGAACAGGTCTCAAGTCAACCGTACTCTCGAAAAACGATTTTTTACTTTTGTAAATTATTTTATTCCATACGGGGTGTTCCAAAATGTATAAACGTCTAGGGGGTGTGTCTACATAAAAAAAAATAAGTCGAAAATGTGGAATAAAATTTTTTCAAATGAGCCTTTGTTATCGAGAAAATCTGATTAAAATCGGGTTTTTCTTTTTAACGTTACTGTTACAAATCGGACATTGTATTTACAACACCCTAATAAAACCTTTACTTTCAAGGACTTGTCTTCATCCATTTTGTTCGACGATTGTCACGTAAACCATTTAAAACAAAATTATCCCACGATTCATGTATTAAATCGAACCTGCTAAAAAGTTCTGCAACTCTTTCGAATTATTCAAGGTTATATTAAATTGTTTAAGGTTTTGGTAATTTGTACGTACAACCTATCAGTATAAAAAGTTCAAAGAAAAAGTCTTACTTGAAAGTATACGCAGAAAGGATAAAATAGCAGTGCAACAATATAATGGTACGTGTACGAAGAATTTGTTGAAAATTTTTGAAAAAAGAATTTCAGTCCATTTCCGTTCGAAACGGGACATGTTCAGCTTCGTAATATTATTAAACAGTCTCCCATTTCTGTAAACACTTTAGGAGATTTCGCTAGCTACCCCCATACTCCTTCTTTCTCCTCCATTAAAGTAGTTTTCCATGTGCAGTATTTCGAATCTTTTTTCCTCCTGCTTTGTTTTTCTAGTTCGAACCGGAAAAAAATGTACGACAGTTGTGCGCATCACCCTGTACGAACAGGAGAATTAAATTCGCGTTCCTAGAGGACGAACGTGTAAGAATAACTTCTTCGGCGCTCGTACGTCATCGAGGATCCCTGTTCCGGTTGTAAGTTGCAAACAAACTCGCGTCTCCTGAAGGGGGGTGGTCGGGGGGTAGGGGGTGGACTGACAGCTCTCCGATCGGAAGTTGTTCGACGAGTGGCTCTCGAGCGTGGCGTGCTTAATAACAGCCGGTAGACAATTTTCTTGGAGTAGCTGCTTGTCGAGAGGGTCGCTGTCGGTTACGTAAGCGTCGTCGAGAGAAATGAAAATCGTGAGTAAAGGCGGGGTCCGCGAACGACAATCGAGCCAGCCGTCATCGGCAGTCTTCATGACTTTGTCCACCTACTGCTTCGATTGCACCCCGTCCTCCTCCTCCTCCGGGCGGCTTGGTTTTCATACACAGCGAACAAATGAAAAAAAAAAGAAATCGTCGTCGACGGAGGAGCAACGCCAAAGGAGAGGCGGAGGAGGGGGGGGGGATGGAGTGAGAAAGAAGGAGCAGATAATAGACAGCGGCAGCGTTGAAACGCCATGGAAAATCAATTATCGACCGTAGCAAAAGTCTGGAAAATTCAATCGACAGCCGGCACACGCCTGGCTATAACCTTTCCGTACGCCTTCGAGCCTCCCAAACACCGTTATCAGTGAGGAACACGGCGGCCCCCCTGCATTCGCTATAACTTGAAGCATACGCGGCGGCCCAGCCACTCGATAGATGACCCTCCCGATAAGCTACTAAGCGATCCTCTATATTAGAGTTTACGTTCCCCGGAACACCATGACTTGTGGCGAGGCCAGGCACCCTTATACTCGGATTAAAAGTTCCGAAAGTGTATGAAACTATGTGATATAATTAACACGTCTAACAGCTCTTTCGAACCGGGTTTATTCTTATTAAAAAGCGAACGGTTATGCAAATCCCCGGTTCTGTGGATAAATTTCATGGAAGCGGAGTTAAGTGAAATTTTATACCCTCCTGTAGTGGTTTCCGTTCCTGGAAAGTACTCGAAAAGTATATTTAAACGGGTATTTAAATGAACAAGTGTATTTGCGGAATAAAACCGCTGCCCTAACGCATTAGTCACGTAAGATGTCTGAAAGTAGAGAAATGAAAAACAAGAAATGCTTAGGACGATACACGTGATCTGCGCATGGCGAAAATTGCGCTTTCACTACTTTCGAGATCTTCAATTATTTCATACAGTAGCTCACGAAAGTATTCGAAGGCTTCCAATCTACATCGTTAACGAATAAAATACACCCGTTGGGTTTAAGTTTTCAAAATAAGATTGTAAATAAAGACACATAAGAGTCTTGAGAATGTGTAAGTAAAATTACAAAAAAATCTGACAGCACATACGGGATTCACAAGGCATTGAGTATAAACATACCATTTTCGGATGTCACAAAAGTATTCGAACGTACGAACAAATCTTGAATTGTTTGATGTTAATATCTGGTTGGTCCTCCTTTGGCATCAATAACGTGTCTTAGCCGGCTCTCCATACTATATACAAGTTTTTCCGTTGTCTTTTTTTCAATGGAATTCCATATTTCTATTATTTTGGTTTTTAACACTTCCTTGGACGTTATGTCAAAATTCATAAGTTTTCTTGCAATTTCGGCCCATAAATGTTCTATAGGATTTATGTCAGGGCTTTGTGGAGGAGTTTGTAGTGTATGCGGGGTATTATATATGATCCATTCCTTTACAATCCCAGTTGTATGTTTAGGATCGTTGTCCTGTTGGAAGCAGAAATCATCCAATAGGTTCAATTTAATTGCACTTTGTTTCAAATTTTGTTTCAAAATATTCAGATATTTGTACTTATCCATAATTCCGTCAATAAAAACAAGATTTCCCGTTCCATTCGCCGCCATACACCCCCATACCATCACTGAGCCACCTCCGTGTTTCATAGTTGGAATGATATTCTGTATTTGCAATGCTGTGTTGCACTTTCGCCACACATAATGCTGTCCATCCGAACCGAAAATATTAAACTTATCGTCCGAGAAAATAACTTTATTCCAAAATGAAATATCCTTATCAATATACATTTTTGCAAACGTTAGTCTTTTCTTTTTATTAATTTTACTGATATATGGCTTTTTTCGTGGTATTCTTCCATGGTAATCATTACTCCGCAGAACCCTACGACACAGTTCGGGATGTACATCTTTCCCAAAATTATTTGCAACAATCCCCACAAGTTTTGGTGCAGATGTGCTTGGATTTTTCTTAATTTCACGTATAATCATTTTCTCCTCTCTGGGCGTTAACTTCTTTGGACGTCCTGTACGCTTCTTGTTTGTAATATTACCTTCAGTTTTCGACTTTTTTACTATATAATGTATCGTAGATTTACTTCGATTTAATAATTTGGCAATTTCAAGATAAGATTTATTTTCATTATGCAACTACAATATTAATTCACGTTCACATTTACTGGTTTCTGATTTTTTCGTGCTCATGATTAGAATAACTATGAAAGATTATACTCTACGAAATCTGTATGAACCACACGATGTCTCGGAATCGACTAAAGTGTAATGTTTACATTTCAATCACTAGAAATACGCTTCTTGCCTACGCGTTCGAATACTTTTGTGACGTCCCTAACGGTATGTTTATCCTCAATGCCCTGTGAATCCTGTATATGTTGTCAGATTTTTTTGTAATTTTACTTATACGTTCTCAAGACTCCTATGTGTCTTTACTTACAATCTTATTTTGAAAACTTAAACCTAACGGGTGTATTTTATTTGTTAACGATGTAGATTGGAAGCGTTCGAATACTTTCGTGAGCTACTGTAAGGGTATAAGGATACTTGAAGTTCGGATACGGAAGGCTCTATTGTACTCGCTGGAAGCTATAGGCATTTTTAGCTAGGTATTTTCTATTTCGGAGGTGGTCTCTGGATAAAACTATGAAGAACGAGGATATTTAGGTGTTCCCCTTTAAACGCCGTACACAGGGTGTCTCGAAAATATTGTGCATAATTCAGAGGGGAGATTCCAGAGTTCGTTTGAAGTAACATTTGCGAAAATGTTTTCCTTTGTTAAGGAGTTATTAAAGAAAAACACAGACCAATTAGATCGCGGCTATAGTTGAGTGTGGCGTTGGAATTGGCCAAGCCATTGGTCCCTGTTTTTCGTTAATTACTTCCTAACTAAGGCCTAGAGAACCTTTTCGCAAAAGAAAATAGTTTCTTCAAATGACCCGAGGAATTACCCCTTTCAAGGAAATAGAAGATTTTCGGGACACCCCGTATATCCCGCCCAGCCATTAGTCAGATGTCAACGCGGACGCTGAATTCTCGGGAGATAACGGAACCCGATGGAAAATTTCCATCGAGATGATCTTTTTTGTACGTTTTCACGGAGATACGCCCGGCTTCGGTGCAAATTGTTTCGTCCTTCCGGGTTCTATTGTTCGGAAGTCGAAAGCCTCGCCGCGGATATGATCGAACTCCCCCGGCGAGCCGACTCACGGTAATCCCTTGTAAATAATGCACAACGCCTTCGCCGCGGGACTGTACCCGATACTTCTGGCAATCCTTTGCCGCGAAAAGCCTGCGTGAAAACTAGTTGAACCCCGTTTCCCTGAAACTTGAAAAGCTCCATCCAAAGCCTGCGTTTAGCAATACGTATCGACGCGACCTCATCGATTCGACTTACACACGATTTTCTTCGGGATAGAAAAGTTTCCGTGGCTTAGGTTCCTCGAGCGAAGCGAAACGACGGAATTCCGCGTCCGCCCGGCGCTAGTAAGTTGAGTTCACCGTAACGCGCATCCTTCCTTTGAATTTTTAAAAAATTCCATGCTAATGCGGAGACGATTCTTTCGCTGGAATTGCGCGTTTAGTCTGACAAGGATAGCGCCGGGGACATCGTTTTTGGAATGACACTGCAGCGGGAAACTTTATCGCGACCGACTCCTCCGATTTCATTGCAACTTTGTTAGGCTCTGGGAAAGCCAACGATGAGGCACACACATTTTTTTATCAGCTGACACTCGTGTTCGAGGAGTGATCACAGTCTCGACGAAATTGGTATTCACGGACATACCGTAGGTCAAAAAATATTAACCCATTCGGGTTCTTAATAATAATTGAACTTCAGAAAGTTCATATCAACATAAAGTAGACGTTAGTATCGGGTCTGAGTAAATTTTATTCTGTATTGCCAATTCTCTATTTTTAGTAAGGTCATTCGGAAATCTAGAAAAATTCGTCTTATTTAGAAAAATTAATAGCAATAATATTTTACAAGTAATGAGGATACGACCAAATAAAGAAAATATGACGGTTTATTGCAATTGTTGATCTAATACAATTATATTTATTGATTTACTAAACATCTTTACATTTAAGGTCATTTCAAGGTTGTGGCACAGTGCATGGTATAGTATATAACTACAACACTATCGAATTAAAAATGTATAGAGCATATACATGATTCTAAGAAAGTCAAAGTAACATTCGTTTACTATTAATTTTTCTCAACATTTTTTGTTTCTGTTCATAGCGGACTGAAAATTGATACTGATACACCATTCTTATCATATAGAAAACATAGTAAATTCTGCACACACGTATAATCGCTTTGCTAGTGTAACAGAAAGTAGCGAATGTTATAATTCACTAAATATAAATGGTACAACTTTAACGCAATGTCGCTTTCAAAAAGATTTCTCTTCCCTGGCGTTGTTTAACACAAATTATGGTCCACGATTTAGCGTTCTGATGTCCTTCGTCCGTTAGTTAACTATTTTATGGTCCCATGTTTAACAAGGTAAATGTCATCTAAATATGTCCGAAATATGCGAGACATATGTGAACGATATGCAAAGAATGTGCAATGTGCATAAAATGCTGTACAGAACTTATGTGTTATGCAAAATAGAAAATTTGTTTCTAGAACCCGTAATGACGAACGAAATATCTGTTTCGGTTCCATTGCTCTGCCTATACTCTATAAAAACATGTGAGAGCATAAACCTACGTAATTCAGCAACGTTCGTATATTATAAATATTATAAATTGTTTCTCCCTTTAGTAATTGTAATAAGTTGGCGACAATATATTGACACTCTTAAATTAGTTTTGTTTCTCTGCTGTGTATCATAAAATTGCCTTAACATATATTAGAATTAAATTATTCGCCTAAACGATATTCAACGTAGAAACACTTTCAAAAGCATTAAAACTAACCATATTGAAATGATACGCCACTTCAGCGTCACGTAAGATCATTAAATCGACCATCCTTTCGAAAATCTGAACATTGAACGAAAAATTTTCAAGGCTTTAACTTCACTTTGGCAACCCAGAAATTTTTGACGTTTTACTATATACTCCTGCACATCTTGACGAGACAATACCAAAAATTGAAATTTTATGCCGAGAAATTCACTGGTTCAACAGTTATACGTACGTGTTTAAAGTTGAGCGATTACACTTTGTTCTGGGACAAGCTGTCATCGAACAATAATTCAAATATAGCGAAATATAACGAAATATAGCGTAGAATTGAAATATATTGCGAATAATTGAAGTATAGTGCTTGTGCTGCCATCCAGCGGTTCGGCTCATCAAACGATGCACAATGTCCAGCACACGCACAAACATGGCGGCGTCCTTACCTGTCAAAAACGTTTAACGCAGTAAGTGTTGCGTCTGTCCCAGGGGACCGACATCAAACTCTCCTTTTGTTCTGATTGCATAAATTTCTGAAGTACGGACTATAATAGTCAAAACTATAGTGGTGTGCGAATATTTTCGTGACCAACTGTGCATACGTATAATCTTGAGATTACATATAATGGTGTCCTGGGGTCTCTCGCGACTCTAAAAATACTGACTTCTTTCGAATAATTAGATGTTGTAGCCTTGTAAGTTTGACCGTAATGATTTTTATCGTAGGGTCTCTCAAATTTGTTGTGCACTTATTTTCGAATCGATAAAAAATAATTGTAAATACGACATTTCTTTAACTTCTTTTGAACGTTTGATTTCTATAGCCTTGAGATCTGTACACTGTAAAAGTATCCTAGCAAACTACGAAATTTTTAGAACAATCCTACTGCGGCACTTCATAATCTGAACAAACAAGATGTTATTTCAAGGTTAAGCTGATGAAATACCACTTCTTTGAGGCAGGAGACGGAAGGAAAATTCGAGCCTCGTATCGCTTTGCAAAATGTGCAAGTTTTTTTATGAACACGCCACTTTTCCGCCAAGCGAAGGTAGTTTGCGGCCATAAACTTGAGTTTTTTTTTTTATAACAACGTTCACCGGAAAAGAGGTCGGCCGGATGATGCACCTACCTGAATCGTCGAAGACCGTGGTTTTTGTTGGCATGCCTCGACCACAATTTTAAAGCGACCGCAAATTAAGCAAGCGCAATTGAAAGGGGAAACAACGCAGGATACTGCAAAAACAGCTGCACTTCCTGAAAACTTCACTGAAAAGAGTTTAAATTTACCATCGCGCAGACTTACGATGCGTCCGTCGACGTTGATGACGCTGTAGATGAAATATTTTCAGACTCAGTCGCTGACAATTTCCGGCTCTGGTTTATGATCGCAGAGTGGGAACGAATTCTCGAAATTTCAAACTACCGTTTTTATCACATAGCAACGTGTACTTATGTGCTCTGTAAATTGAATTCAACGACGGCAGGACCGAAATAACTCTTAGGAATGACATAGTTTTGCATAATTTAAACAGCTGCAATATTTCATTCAATATCATGGCGATCTCGAAAATTCCCGAAGAAACAGTTGACAAAGTACTTACTATAATCATTTTTAAAAAATGATGAAAAACTGTGTATCTGCACGGAAGATTATGTGTAGCATCCATTTTCTAATAAATGAAGAAATCCTCAAGTAGGTAAAAATGATAGGACATTGTAAATCTTTACAGGAAATGTTGTTGTGTATTACGGATGTTTTTTGAGCGGGCCGAAAGTTTATGGGTCCCGCAAAGTTGTCCGGCAGATCATAAACTGTACATTTTTATACGAACCTGTATGCACGGCATCTAAACTAAAATGTGAGATAAGTGTATATGTATTTTCTTTATGTTGTTTCCAGCAAATAATTATTAAGGTCATGGCATTTTTTCATTACGTACGATGGGAAGTATTCGTGTAGATGTACTTATTGTGTTATCGCGGAGAAATGTCAAGATCATTTTTAAAAATAGTTTTCCATTGTAACGAGTCGGAAGCAATCATTCTTGGCACTGATGAGGGGACTGCGGATTTGACGCGTTCATGAGAAAAATGAAGACAATTGTGATTTCACATAAAGATCCGCAGCAGTCCATTCATCAGATTACGTCGCTTTGTCTCTCTTGGATCTCATTAGTTGTTTGTAATTAAATATCGTTGGTTCTTCGCTTTCAGAAAGTGGCGGTTCGCTTCCAAATTATGGGGAATGGAACACCGATTTATCGAGAGCGGCTTCGATAAAGTCAGTCTATCTGATCCGGGGCTTCATACACAAAACCGTGACCCGAGCTAAATTCGATTGGTCATAAAACGAGTCAATACTTTACTGTTACGCGGCCGTCGATCGTGGAGTCTCCGGTTTCTCTGAAACTCGAGGCGCTTCGCGCGACGAAGCGTTCAAAGGTTCGCTTCAAAGATTCAATTAAACGTGGACTGCGCTGGAAAAATTTACAACTCTGTTTACGCTCGACGCCGGTAAGCCGATTCTCACAATTAGCTCTGAATCCACGGGCCGTTAATTGGATCCCTCGAATTCCCGTGAAATAACCCCCGCCGAGGACATCTTCGTTTTATGCGACAGAGAAGCGGACACCTATTTTCTCAACTGTCATAGAAGAATCGATTTCAAGTTGCCATTCCACGGTCCGTTGTCGGAACAGAAGTTTCTTATGGAATCAGAATCGGCCGTTAAAATGGAAGATCTTGCGATGAAATCGAGTGGTTCGATTGAATTACTCGCGGACATAATGCAATCTCGAATTCAATAAAACGAAAATCGATGAAATGTCAATTGTTTTATTGTTTCGAAAAACTAGTAGGGTAAGTACTGTCCGCGTACCAATTACTGTGCCTACAGTAATTATACTTTTTTTTTTAAGTATAATGACTATTAAAAAATAGATATACACGGTGTTTGGTAACTGGTGGTACAAGCGAAAAGGGGGTGATTTTACATGAAAAAATAAGTAGAAAATATAGAACAACGTTTTTTCATGTGAGGCTTTGTTTTCGAGAAAATCAACTTTGAATTTTCGCCGGGAACACGTGCACTTGATCATGTTTCGTTACAACGGATCTCACTGTAGATTATTTACAAATTTAACCAATTAATCTACAACTGTGTATGTGTTTCTTTGTATTTTTATAATGTTGCTCAAAATTTTCAGTTGTATTTAGAAGTTGGAAACTGATAAAATATTGATTTAGATTTTTGAAATGATTATTCACAATCTTTGTTCTAGTTAACTGTTATTCAGGACCGTTTTCAACTATTAATCAACGTTCCAATTTAGATTCCTATAACGGTTCTATAACCGTTGCTATTTCGGGTTATATCCGGTTTAAAATAGTTCAGATTTTCTAATCAGAACCTTCATAGAACAGGCTCCAACAGTTATTTTCAGAACTGTTTCAAACCCCGGATCCATTTCATTACACTAATTTCATTGGAGGTTGGAATACTATCTGTCCTCTAGTTTATCTGACCTCAGAAATTTTAATTAGGTTTTACTTTGTACACATACTACATTCATCGTTCGACCTACAACCGACAAAAGAAATTATTTTTAGGTAATGCTGACAGTTAAAATCCAAATGTTCTCGACTTTATATAAAAAGCTCCCGGAATTTTTGATAAATAAAAAAAAGATACAAAGCCTATCGATTCGCCTGTAGTTTGTACGATGAGAGGACTACTTTTAAATATATAGTTAAAGTTTTAGTATTTTCTTAATTCTATCAAACGAAATTATTATTTAAATATCAAATGAATTATTTGAAAAATTGTACATTATTTGAAAAAGTGTTTGAAACAAACCTCGTTCATTTTTTCAAGTTGGTAAACATGATTACTCCTTCCAAAAATATTGCACTGACTGAAATAAATGAAAATTATTAGCTAGTTCGAAGTCTAACGAATCTGGTTAATAATATAAAACACCCAAACCAAGTTACAGTGTTACTTATTATGTCATTAATATTATGTGCAACAGTATGTTACGAGTTCAAAGACAGTCGCGTCGTTCCGAAATGTAACTAATCATAATTATTTGTCATCTAAATTGTTTTAAATTCTGTAATGAAAATAATTTATTTAGAGCCCTTGTCGATGTAGATATCGCAGTTTGTTCACCAAAGATGGTTGGGGAACTTCGAAATTCAGAAAATTATGAGATATAGTGTACAAGTAGAATAAGTCAACAGCAATGCAGACGTAGCTTTCGTTCGCTCAATTTTTTATTAGAGGAGGAAGAACTAGTTATTAAAGAAAACTCGGAATGTTCTCTTTTCATGGAAATAACGATGAGAAGAATAATTATAAAACTGCGGAAAAATAATTTTCGGAAAACTCAACAGACCAAGATAAACTTCCATATATTATCGCATTAGAGGATTTTCGGGCTTTTAATCGTTATTAGACTGAGGATTTTATGCATTTATGCAAAAAATGAGTAAATAAAACTCGAAGCAGTGAAAATATTCTAAGAATCTAAAAGTATTGTTGTATTACGCTTGACTTATTAAGAGCGATTCAAAAACGAAATAAACTTATATGTAGCTCCAGTATTTTGCAACGAATACAAACACTTTTTATTTAAAAAAATTTTCTTAAATTTTTATTTTTAACTTAATTTCAAAAATCCGCATTTTACTTATTATGCGATCCATACGATAAATAGAGATAGTTATCACTTTCTACCATCGGAATAAGAAGAATAAAAGTAATAGTAATTGTGGTAATAAAAGTAACAGTAAGGAATAATAAGAAACAAAGAGTAGGATAGAAAAGAAAAGGAAAAAGAAATAGTAATAGTCATAAAAGAAATCTGAAATAATAAGAAAGGATGAAAACTAAAAGAGGAAATCACAGTGTTACTTGATTCAAGGATGCACATATGTGTTTCAACATTAAACTCCGAGCAAAAGTTAATTCTGAAGTGGCCATAAGGTACTTGTCAGTACTTTCTTACTCCTGCTACAACTTAACCGAATAAACCTGTCGACTTCAATTCGAAATGTCAAAAGTGTATCACGAAGACGAAGATGTTGACACTTTAAGTATACTTCTAATTCTTACTACTGTCGTGTGTTGTTACAAACCTGGAAATCCGATGAGTGCTAATTTCCGCGTTCTGATTTTCAATGGAATCTAACGACACTTCCGTTTCGTAATGAGATTCCAGGAGAATTTACCCCCGATGTTTGACGTTAATTTCAACCGTGTCACCTTACATATAATTATACGGCGAAATCGAATTAAGAGGGTGCTCCCGACTAGTGGAGGAAGATTATGGATTAGCGAAAAATTAAGAACCGTACATTAATCCGGCCTTGGTCCGGGTTTTATGATGTTTTTCTATCTCTTTCTCGGCGTCGTTCATCATACTCGCGTTTCCACTGTTCCCTCTGGCTCCCTTTCTCTCCCTTTTTGCTCCTGTAATTTCCTTAATTGCTGATCCGTACTCGATTCCCCCGGCCGGAGTCCCACACTTTTTCACGGCACAATGAATACTCGATTTTCCCCGCAAATTTTGTTCAATTAATTTTTCAATTTTCAGAAAGTGGAAATCATTAAGGGGTTGCATACCTGCACACAGTTGAACAATTAGAGAAATTATAAAGGAAAAATGGTGTAAGTCGGTTAATCATTGCATAATCAGGAAGTCGTACACACCACAATAATATCAGAAGGATGTTGCGTTGGTCTTGTGCAAGTTATGCGAAAATTATATTGCAATTATTTGATTCAATGTGGTGTTAAACCAAACAGACAAATACTGACTTATACCACTTTCTCATTGGATAGCTCATATACAAAGGTGCGCTTCTTTTAAAAATCAATATTTACATCTATCGAATATCTTATATGATATTTTAGTAGTATTTGCTGGCAAAATTGAGCTAAACATCTTAAACTAGATGGTCGTGATACTTAATTTCGCTAACCAAATTTTGCAAAACACTAGGATATGAGTTTTAAAACTTTAAATTAAACTAGATAAACAAAGTTGGTCCTCGTTAAAGCCAGCTTTGAAAAAATTAATTTTTTTAAAAAGATGTGGCTATTTAAACTGAAATAAATAAAGGAAAAATTTACAAATGGAAAATCCGCTTCCTCAAGAGCTAGATAACAGTCTTGAGATTGATCTATCAAGATCTTATCGAAAATTAGTCAGTAATCTTTCAAATATTTTTGGTAGCGATTTTGGAAATTGCATTTCGGGAAAAACTAAACTGACAAGTATTCTAAGAGTTCTACAACATTTTCATTGAATTTGTAACTCTACAAATTTTTCTTATAAAGTGTTGTGTTTCTGATGACAGTAAACATTCTTTATAGATAAATGTTTAAGCGAACGAAAATATAGTGTGCCGAGTGTGAGCAAATACATTATTCTTATCCGTAAAATTCGTGACATCTTGATTATATGTGTTACGAAACATTCGATCTACATATCTCTATTATGTCTGATCTTGGAAGTGATTGTGTTACGTACGAGTGAATTCGTCTTGTCCCAGGCTTTCATGTGACATTAAAAAAACAGCATTACATTTAAAAACTGTAGGTCACCTTTGCATCTCAAAAATAGTGGAAAAACAAAACATTTATGCACGCCGGTCCAATTTATCGCGAACATCTGAGAAGGGCACGACGATTTATGCAAGGTGCACCTTCAACGTTTTCTTAAGCGAGTAATAAGGTTAGTGTAATTGATACCGGTGAGGAGGCATTAGCGTTATTAATTTGTACCACAATGAAAGAGCTCGTTATTCCCGCATTAAGCTCCACTTGGAGCGATTTCGTTTTACTTCGAACGGGGGCAGGAAGTAAAGCGAGCAGTGATCGAGGGAGCAAGATGATGTTCGTCAAATTCGTATTACCGAACGAACTGCCGGACTTGCGATTGTCAGTATCGCGATGGCTGCGCGAGATAGTTCGAACGGTGACGCCCTTATTAGCATGGTCAGACGAAGCGAATTTAATTCCCGGCAATTTGTAATATTGACTGTGAAAATTATTTTCCGGGCATGACTAGGTGCTCCGCCAACTCGACAAGCTCAAGTGCCACTTTCCAGGGCTGCGGAGCGTGCTTCTTGAATTTCATGATAAATATATAAGGTAATCTTCGCTTTCTCGGCGATGCTTTAATTATGATTCCCGCACGTTTCAGAGGAGCTCCGTAAACAGATTTAACGAAGCACGGTGATCGTTTTTCATCACTATTTTCTCGACTGATTATTTACTGGAGATTTTTTATGGATTATTTTCGCGCCTCTGCAAGTATTGCATTTAAAAAATTCGAGTATCTATTAATATAATTATTAGTAAACTTACCGAGCATTAAAACTGCATTAAAAGTTCTGTTATGGATTGTCTCATTTTAAATCTAACACTAGCTATAAAATTTATTTTCACGAAGGGATAAAAAATTTTAATTTCAATTTTGCTGAACTAAAATGTACATATTATGATTATTGGTTAGAACGAGGGTTCCGTAGATCTGTAAGTGTTTGAGAACGAAGATTTCCACATTGTGTTTCTCGAACGTGTTTGCGTCTGTTTGCAGACGAAAATTGTTAGACCTGCGTGTAAAACTCTTTGGGAACGCGAATTTATTTGAGGTTAAGCGCAAGCATACGAATGTTTGTGGACGAGTGTTTGCAGACTAAATGCCTGCTTATGAGAACGTTTGCCTATGAATGCTCGTCATTAAATGCACGTGCATAAATGAATGATGAAGACTTAACCTTGTTTTGTTAGGAAAAGAAAGAAATTAAACGATCGGCGATTATTATAAGCGATTTTCTGAATTCTTGCTTCTGCTCCGTTTCATTTTTAAAACAAAGAGATACACGAAGACTAGAATGCCTAATGTACTTAATATTAGTCCAAAATATCTAGTCATAATTAGTTGTCGCGAAAGTTAAATAATTTCCTGGACGCCAAAGTTATTAATACCACATCATTATAATATTGAAAGACGCGTATAAAGCTCCATCGAAACTGACAGACAATTACACTGTCGAACAGCAAAATCGTTTTGCAATACCTGTTGGGTGATTCTTATACACTTTGTCATCCTAAAACAGAGGGAACCAAAACTAAGGGAACCAAATACTTTTCGTGAATGGTTTCTTCACCAGAAATGTCTGTAGAATGCATTCATGTACAGTAAATTGCTGCTGGATAAAGGATTTTTCACATAAATACAAAAATATAGCGTACAAAGTATCCGCGTCGGCACATTTTCAAACTTTAACAACCATTTACAACTATTACGAAGTACATAAAAATATAAGTGACTATATGAATATATAGAGGAGAGTTCCCTCTATCTTCTGACTTAAATTTGAACTTTCTCGCGTGTTTAGTTTTTACGTAACACGTCATTTTGTATAAAAATCCGGCATTTTTGCGAAAACCAAAATTTTTCGAAAACGTTGCGTGATGGAGCAATTCTACTTTCAGATTAGACATCGCACGATGCAACGAGATCAGCACCGGCTCTCTAACCCTTTTCGAACGGAATGAAACTCTCTTTTCGCTTGGGGCACGCTCGATCCCATCGCTGAAGGTAAAATACTCTGCGTCGCGGGAGAGAAACCCGGGCACGGTTGAAGGGCAAAGAGGAAGGGTTTGTTGCTCGCGACACACTCGACCCACGGCACGGAACGATTCGCCGGAAACGACTTGCACGACCACTAAAAAACCCGTATGCGAAATGAGCTGCCAAGCACCCATGGGAGATTCCTTCTGTCTATTATACATGACTGCGTGCGCCGGTTCCGTTAACTACGTCTCGCGAGGAGAGCTTTGCAAACTCCTCACGCTCGACGCCGTCCGGAGAATCATGGGGGGTTGGAGACACGGACTCCCTGCACCTCTGCTCTTTGCTCCCCGCTCCAGCTCTCGGCTCCTCACGGACAGAGACCATGACTCCAAGGGAAGGCAAGAACGGATAGAGAGGGGACACCTTGGTCCTCGGGAGCTTGCGGCGAGGGTTATTAATGGGCCAGGCGTGACATCCCGCGAAATAACCTCTTCCCCAAAGCTCCCACGCCAGGACCGACCAGCAGCAGACTCTATAGCTAGTCGCTTGTCTCCTCATAGGCGTTAACTGAGCCAGGAACTGCTCATTTTCGAGAACGAGGGCTCCCCTATCATCCTTTCTCTCTCTCTCTCTCTCTTCTTAAACAACCTCTTCTTCTTCCTGTTCACCTTTTTCTCTTATTTTTCTAGTTGATCCGCTTACATTCGCCTCGTTCCCATCGGCTTTCATTACGTTTTTACCGGCATCGCTGCCCCGACAACTTGTGAACCGCCCTCTTCTCGCTCAAAGTCCCATCTACCCACCTCTTCGGGCTTGATAATTATCTTTAACCGGGGGGACTGTGCTCTTCGACCATCCAGTCGAGAGAGGGAACACGGATTGCAGCGTGATCTCGGTTTCTTAAGGATTTCGAGAGACCTGGTCTTCGTGTGTTCAACCTCGGTGACGTGGGAGCTTGCGATTAAAGGATTCAAATGGTTCCTTTCAAACGAGGGGATTCACTTGCTGAAACGCGGACGCGCTGGATCCACGAGTGTGTAGAGTTTGATCTTTAGGCGAGAGCTAATTCACAGAAATGTGTTTGATACGGAATATCTTTACACAAGTCCGACCGACGTTCTTTCTTTGTTCACTCTTATATTTTCTACGAAATTACGATTTCATATTTCGTTAGTATCGATGGATTATCTGAGTTCATTTCGATGTCAAGCAGTTGGAGTCGTTTGTATACTGCGAGACACAAATGATAAACGAGCACAGCTTTTTTATAAATAAACTTATTGATCAAAATAAGCACTATTCGCAGTTGCATTAATGTTGTATTTGTATTTGCAATATACATGTAACATTAGGCAAGTATTACTTGAATATTTTGTATCGTATTTAAAAATTATTTTGTCAATTTTTTGTGGTTTGTTTTTCATGATTATGATTGTTATACTCAAGTTTACTATTAGATAGAATTTATTTCGTTTATCCACTTGAATTAACCTCTCATACGATTGAGATTCCTATGCGAAATTTCATTTTCATTTTAAAATAATTCGTCGTGTGTCTATGATGTTATGTGTAAAACTTTCTAATATATTTTCCAGTTTACATTTCGAAAACTACTTTTGAGGGAACACTCTAGCTTGACACTCTGATCACAATGTAATTTGGTGAATTTTTTGAAATTAAGGTACTGAATATTACACATCCAAACTTGGTAAGCTTATTAATAATTGAAATTTTGTTTAAGCTATAGTAATGATAATTTGTGTCAAAGATATAGTGGCAGCATTAAGAGTAGTTAAAAAAAAAAGTTTATTGTCGGCGAACACAATTCTAACTGTATTAATCACCTGACATGCAAAATGTAAAACATTTATATACAGTATTATCATTTATTGTATAATATGTATATTGTACACATATCAGTATCGATGGAAAATTTAATTGACATTTTACATTTAAGCTTAATTGACACATTGTAGGAAATTGTTTAATTGGCGTGCTAAAGATTTTTAAATGTGTATACATGCTTCCCATTAGTTAAGCTTTAAACAACGATGGCACAATGCTGGTATTTATGAAGGTATTGTATTAAATGTAAAACGAGAATCAGAGGGATTTTGTTCCATTCTACTTTCAAAGTTTTAAATAATTCCGCTTCGTTTGCATGTTTAAATTACTTTAACCAATGTTTTAACTACCCGTATAATGCTTGATCGTATTTTAGTACAATTTGATTGGATTGAAATGTACAACTTAAGATTTTTACGATTCAGAAGTACAATGACTGCTTAACTACCCTTGTAGTGGTACTTTTTATTATTTCCTAGGAGCTTCTTTATTTAGTATTTATTCTTCAAAAACCAATCCGGTACATAAGTCTATTCGTACTTTCCTATATTTTAAAATAATCTTTGGGAACTAACATTATCTATATTCTTTAATAGAATATGATATTAAAAAATTATACTTCATAAATCATTTTCCTATAATTTTACATCACTTTCAAAATATATGATACAACTTTTATGAAACAAACGACAACATGTAACATTTAGAATATATTTTATACATATATTTGAAGAGTATTACTTCACATATTAAATAATCAATCTTATTTTTAAACGTCAGAAATTATTATTAGTACGGATTTTTAAAGTAAAGTTTCATTTATAGAATGATATTGTTTTTTTACATATTTTTATGTTACTTCTCCAGAAAATTTCTGTGTTTACGCGAAACAAAAACAAATTATATTATTTAATGTAGACAATTTCGGCTTTTATTATTAACAAATTCACCTCGTTGAATATACGTAGATATATACATTTGCTGTATGATGAAACTAATTTTATTCGACTCTTCCTATAATTGTTTTTTTATAGTTTTCCCTCAAAACACTATAAAGTGCTTTATCTTCTTGGTTGAACTGAAATGAAGAGATGGAGATCATTATATTAATTTTCGACGATGATCCTTCTCCATTGTTCTTAAGTAATTCATGGAACAGTCTCCAGTATCTTTATGAATATTGAGTCAGTTTGATCAAATTACATATGTACTACAATTTTTAAATACACTGCAAATTTTATGCATCTATGGTAAAAATGAATAGGCAAAATATGGAACTGTGAAGACATTGGAACAAAGTTACGTTAGTTACGTTGATACTATTTCATATTCTTTGTAACATGCTTATGAAAATAATTAAAAGAGCAAGTTCATTTTTATTTATTTTCCATTTCTTACAATTGATTTGGAAAATGTTTAATTTGCTCAAAAATATTCTGCATCGATTGTGGGAAGCAATAGTTAAATAAAAATTCATTTCATCCCTTAATATTCTTTTCACGTTGAAAGCAACAATATTCCTGGTTTTTTTTTTTTAAATATTTGTCTGCTAAATAAGAATTAATAAATACTACAAATTCGAATCAAATACCAGAATTCGTCTGAATGTCCCGAAGTGTCAAGGAAATTCATCCATGAAACATAACATTGCGACCCTTATTACTAAAACGCCCTAAATTGTCAAACAACCCCTAAAGCATTCTACGCTCCAATTAGTTTGGGAAACAGCGCGGTCATCGACAAGTTCTACGCTGGTTGCGATAATTCTGCGGAAAGTTCCAGCAATCGAGACAATTGAAACAGATAAGAATAGCCTCGGAGAGGCAAGAAGGGTTAAGAGAAGAGGAAGGGGTGAACGGAAGATTTGTGAAAGCCTCGAGGCGGATCGTGACGAGTAATGTACCTTGTCTCCGGTGAGGATCACATTTAATTAATAACTGCCACGAACCCCGTGGGTAATAAATAGTAATTACAAAAAAAAAAGAAATGGCGAGGTCGCGATGGAGAATACGACTACGTGTTCTCTCGAGGTGAACTTAAGGTCATCGCGATCTCAGTAAAAAAAGAAGTTTGCTACCACGAATCGATAAATCAGCATCATTTGTTACTAATGCGAAACACTGTAATGCATGAAGCAGATACTTTCTAATTGTTTGCCGGATCTCTATCCTTTTAAAACATAAATCATTTTTCCTGCACATAAACGCAGTGCAAAGTAACGAAATTACTTTAGATAATAATTAACAACTTATCTACGCATGACGACAATTGGCGCCAAATTGAACACATACTGACGTTAATTTTTAAACCCACCCCTGTCTAAATCAGATCCACACCTAACTCTGACATTCATATTATCGTTAATTACTAACCCTTGGTTAGTTCGAATTAGATCTGGATGAGATATAGGTTAGATTACAATTAGAGTCTTGTAGTAAATGTTGCTAAGAAGAATACATTCTTTATCAAAGGTTCTCGTTGTAATATTTAAATTAAAATAACCCCTACACTAATCGTTCTCCGACAAAGGTTGATATATTTTTTTATAGAGAATAAAAAGCTACATCGATTGGTGCACAAAAAATATACGGTTACATTTAAAAAATCAAAATTGACCTTCATAAATCCTTGATACGTCCACATAAAAAGAAACTAATAACATCCAGTATATGCATCTTTTAAAATGTTTAATCTCCATCCAAACATTTCTCGCCACGTATAATAATAATCTGGTGCCCTGCCCTGTATATGCGAGTGTGAAGCAATTTAATGACTGAATTAGGCGATAGTATTATGAAAACTTGGAGTCCATTAAGACAAAAACAAATAGAAAAATTATATAAACCAGTTCTAATGTGTTTCTCAGACATTGTGCATATGTATCGCGAAAAAGTGGTACTTACATAAACCATTTCTCTAAAACAACTAATTTCTTATTAATGTTCTATCATTTTGTCCGACTAACAACC